>BQNB010016641.1:0-71316 GCA_026074375.1 Tanacetum coccineum | reverse complement strand
CGTTTCTGCATGTCTTCAACAGTTATAGCCACAGTCCTTCCCTTCTTCTTTGCAGAACCTTCACCAGTTACACCTTTGCCTGTTTCTTCTGGAGGGGCTTTGTAGGAGTCACCAAACTCTATGACTTCCCAAAGAGCATAGTGTTCATGTTGTAGGTACTGTTGGATTCTGAACTTCCATTGTTCAAACTTTCTAGTATCAAGAATTGGAAGTTTTGTAGAAGTAGGAGTTGAGTGATTATATGGATCCATTTCTGTTTGTGATTTAGTGATGAGATTAGTGTGTTATACTTCATTGATCAAAGTTTCTCAACAAGCTCTGATACCACTTGTTGTTCCCAAATTTGGATCTAATGCCTTAGCTTGTAAGGTTATTGTCACCTTGGATAAATCCAAACTAAAAATGAGAGAAACTTTGTTAAGATGTTTCACCAAAGGTTACAATAACAATGAAATGAATGAAACAGTGAAATGAATAGAACAGTGAGTTACACAAAAAGCTTTAATATTATTGATGTAATAATACGAGTACTTAACCAGTACTAGGGTTTACACAATCTTAAAGCTATGAGAGAATGTATTTCAGATTGATGATGTGTGTATATGTGTTGAAGATGTATTTTCTACTCTAACCTAAAGACTCCTTTTATAGCACAAGGAGCCCTGTACAAGATAAGACTAAAAGAGATATACACAAGATACATTCCAAATATAACAATAACGCGTATTTGACTCAGAGTAATCCTTATCCTTAAGATAGCAGTGGAAAAACTTCAGCAGTGGAAACCTTTCTCTAGCAGTGTAAATATTAGCAGTGGGAAGATTTACACTAACAGTGAGAAAAGTACTCTAGCAGTGGGAATGAACATGACTAACAGTGGAAATGCCTTAGAACGTTTTATTCCCAACAATGAATTCTCGTGATAAGAAACAAAAGGAAAATGTTTTAAAATTGCAAATCAAAAGAAACATAAGCCACAGGTCAAGAAACCTAAAAGGTAGGGTCCATAGAAAGACTTACCTCACCTAAGCCTAGTAAACCTAGATCTTTCCTTAGGTGGTTACCAACTGGAAGACTCTTTGACCTTAAAGGAAAAATAATCTCATCCAGTGAATCAGAGAGTCAATCTGACTGCTCTAACGGTGATCATTCATGTATCTCTAACCCTCAAGAACCTACAAGAAAACGGTTTCTAAATTCTTCTTTTTCTTTTACAGGTCATTCAAATCTATTTATGGTGTGTAGACTCGGGATGCTCAAAGCACATGACAGGCAATCTGAAGCTTCTCATAAATTTCTTCTGGAAGTTCTTGGGTTTGGAAATGATCATGTTGCTGCAATTCTAGGTTATGGTGATCTTCAATGGGGAAATATTCTGATCACCAGGGTTTATTTTGTTGAGGGCTTGAGGCATAACCTATTCTCGGTTGGGCAGTTTTGTGATTCAGATTTAGAGGTCGCTTTTAGAAGAAACACTTGTTTTGTCAGAAATCTTGAAGGAGTTGATTTGTTAAAAGGAAATCGCACAACCAACCTTTATACCATCAATCTACATGAAATGTCCTCTGCTTATCCAATTTGCCTCATGGCTCGTGCCACTTCTACCAAGTCATGGTTATGGCATCAACGCTTATCCTATCTCAACTTTGACACCATAAATGACCTTACTAGAAACGATCTTGTCACCGGTCTTCCCAAATTTAAATATCTTAAAGAACATCTTTGTCCCTCATGTGAGCAAGGAAAACGCAAAAGGGCATCTCACCCACCCAAACCAGTTCCAAATTCTAAGCAGAGGTTACACCTTCTTCATATGGATTTGTGTAGTCCAATGAGAATCGCAAGCATAAATAGGAAGCGGTACGTTCTGGGTGATTGTAAATGATTACTATCATTACACGTGGGTACACTTTCTTAGATCAAAAGATGGAGCACCAAAGGAGATTAAAACCTTTCTCAAGAAAATTACAGTTCTACTGCAAGCTCCAGTCATTATTGTAAGAACCGACAACGATACAAAATTCAAGAATCAAGTGCTTCAAGAATACTTTAATAGTGTTGGCATCTCTCACCAAGCATCTTCTGTTCGAACCCCTCAATAAAATGAAGTAGTGGAACGAAGAAACCACACGCTAGTGGATGCTGCTAGAACAATGTTGATTTTTTCTCGTGCATCGTTATTCTTAATGGCTGAAGAAATTGCTACTGCGTGCTACACTCAAAACTGCTCCATCATTCACCATCGATTTGACAAAACACCATACGAGCTTATTAATGGTAGAAAACCAGATATCTCCTTTCTTTATGTATTCGGGGCTCTCTGTTATCCCAAGAATGATCGTGAAGACATTAGGAAACTTGGTGCAAAAGGTGACATTGGCTTTTTCATTGGTTATTCTGCCAATTCCTGTACTTACAGAGTTTACAACCGGAGGAAAAAGAAAATCATGGAGACAATGAATGTGACATTTAATGAGCTTTCAGCAATGGCTTTTGAACAAAGCAATTTAAAACCCGGGCTTCAAAGCATGACTTCTGGACAAATCAGTTCAGGACTCGATCTTACTTATGCTCCGTCAACAATAACAACTCAACAACTAACTAAACGTGAACTGGATTTACTGTTCGAAGCTATGTATGATGATTATATTGGTGGTCAACCATCAACTGCTCCAAGAACTACTCCGGCCGCTTAAGCACCTCCAGTTCGTTAGACTCCAACAACATCTACAACAATAGCAGACACCGCACCTACACCAACAAATTCATCCTCTCAAGCTACAAATATTCCAAACACTTCACAGGATGTTAACGAGTTCGAAACACAACAACATGTTCAGCAAAAAAATAATCAAGCTCTACTCCAACCCGAAATAGTTGCTGACAATGTTCTAAATGCTATATTCGATGGGAATATGTTTGTAAATCCTTTTGCTACTCCATCCACAAGTGTTGCTGAATCATCATCCTCACAATATGTAGATCCATCGAACATGCATACGTTTTACCAACCATACCCTTATGAATATCAGTGGACTAAGGATCACCCTCTAGAACAAGTGATATGAGAACCCTCACGACCAGTTTTGACAAGGACTCAAATCCGATCAGATGGTGACATGTGCATGTATGCATTAACAGTGAGCACTATGGAACCAAAGAATGTCAAAGAGGCTATGACCGACCCTGCATGGATTGAATCAATGCAAGAAGAGCTTCTTCAGTTCAAAAGGCTTGATGTATGGGTGTTAGTTCCTGCTTCAGATAACATAAGATCCCTTACTTTGAAATGGCTATTAAAAAACAATCATGTTGAAGAGAACACGGTCATTAGAAACAAGAGTCGTCTAGTTGTGAGAGGGTACCGCCAAGAAGAAGGAATAGATTTCAAAGAATCCTTCGCTTCGGTTGCTAGAATGGAAGCTATTAGGATATTTTTGGCATATGCTGCACACAAATCGTTCATTGTGTTTCAAATGGACGTGAAAACTGCTTTCTTGCATGGTACATTAAAAGAAGATGTGTACGTGTGTCAACCAGAAGGTTTCATCGATGCTGATTATCCAAGCCATGTCTACAAGTTAAAGAAGGCACTATATGGGTTAAAGCAAGCACCAAAGGCATGGTACAACAAATTGTTAACGTTTCTCCTACAAAATTACTTCTTTAAAGGCACAATTGATCCAATGTTGTTTATAAAGCGCTTCGACGATGACATCTTAGTGGTACAGGTCTATGTTGATGATATTATCTTTGGTTCTACAAACCCTAGGTACACCCAACTATTTTTTGACCTCATGAAAAGCCACTTCAAAATGTCGATGATGGGAGAAATGACGTTTTTCCTTGGTTTAGAAGTTAACCAATCCCCCTATGGCATCTTCATAAACTAGTCCAACTACGTGTTAGAAATCCTTAATAAATATGGAATGAAAACTTGTGATCCCGTTGGAACTCCAATGAAGATCAAAGACAAGCTTGACCTTGATCAAAATGGGACTCTAGTTGATGCAACAAAATATCATAGCAAGATTGGGGCCCTAATGTATCTTATGTCAAGCAGACCAGACATTGTACATGCTACTTTTTTATGTGCTCGGTACCAGGCTAAGCCAATCGAGAAGCACCTCAAAGAGGTTAAAAAGATCTTTCGTTATCTTTGGGGAACCGTCAAATATGGGTCTCTGGTATACGAAGGATTCTGGTTTTAAACTAATCGGATTTTTAGATGCTGATTATGCGGGATGTAAAGACACCTTCAAGAGTACTTCCGATGGAGCTCAATTCTTAGGTGAAAAGCTAGTTAGCTAGTCCTTAAAGAAACAAGATTGTACGGCTCTGTCAACCGTGGAAGCAGAATATGTGTCTCTATCCGCTTGTTGTGCCCAAGTCATTTGGATGTGGACACAGTTAACGGATTATGGCTATCACTTTAACAAGATTCCAATCTATTGTGATTCAAAATCAGCCATAGCCATATCCTGCAACCCAGTCCAACACTCGAGAACAAAACACATCATTGTCTGCTACCATTTCATAAAGGAACACGTGGAAAAGGGTACGATTAAACTGTATTTTGTCAAGACGGATTATCAACTGGCCGACCTCTTCACCAAAGCTCTTCCAGTGGATCAATTCAACTATTTGGTTCGTCGCCTTGGTATGCGCAACTTGTCTCCTCAGGAATTTGAACTTCTTGCAAAATCTTGGTAATTCTTTGTATATATTTTATCCAAAAAAACAAAATATAAAATTATAAAACCTATAAAAGCAAAATATAAAATCAAAAACTTTCAAAAATACCAAAAATAATATTCTCCAACATGTCTCTCGACAATCGATAACATTTACGTACCTAGAAATGTTGATTAATATTGACACGGATATATAAATGAAGTTCGAGCGAGAGTTTCAAATGCTTTCAAAACATGTGCTTTCAAACTTTTTATCTACGACTTCTAAGTAAATGTCAGCTTAGGACTCGGTCTCTAAAGAAAGGAAAATGTTCATTTATGTACATTTATCCTAAACAACTGGAAGTTCACATCTTCTCGGTCTTGAGCAATTTCATGCAAACATTTAAAATTTGTGAATGTTCAATGAGGAACACCATGGAGGAAAAATGATAATTATAAATACAATAAAACATTTACCTGTTGAGCATATTTTTCAAGATGTTTCAAAAATGAAAGTTTCAAATTCTTTCAAAATTGTGTGCTCAACAAACTCCCACTCCAATTTTTCACTCTAATCATTTATCGAGGGGGATGTATAATAATATGAATTCATTTTGCGATGCTCGTATGTTTTCCCAAGACTTAGTTTAGACTCATGTGAATTACTCAGACATTAACTTATTTTTTAATTCACTAGATTGTCAAAAATGGTCACTTACAAAATGCATTTTAAAGGGGAGAATAGGGATTAAAATGTGATCAATACGATTAATAATGGATACGATCTCAGTATTTAAAAGTTGTCTTAATTCCAAACCTCGCATGTGCAAAAATCTTCTGGCATAAATATGGTGTCATATGTGTAGAGGAGCTTTTTGGTAACTTTAAAAACTCTCAATGTTCATAATTGAATTTCTTAGACACGTTACTGATTATTTTCAAAATGGTTTTATGATCTTCATGGCAATAGACCCCAAAGACCGACCAACTGTTACTCTCAAGGAGGTATAAGAAGTTAAGGTTAGGAATATATCGTTCCATGAACCAAGCCATAAGCATGGAAGGGATCTACCAGGAACACTTCATTAGATCGAGTAGAAGTCCTATTTATAGATTGAAGAAAAGTGTAAAGTGAGATCTGTGAAAGAAGTTGATCCAAGCATGAGTTATCACCAGAACAAACCCAATCAAGGTGATAATGAGACGCGTTGGTTAACATTGAAGGGGTGGAAGAATTAAAAAGAATTGTGTAAGGTATAAAGGGTGAAAAGAAAAAGGCCCTCCAAACAACCTTAGGCAGAAACCGAGTCAATACATAATCTATCGGTAATATCCACAAAGATGAATCCTGAAATATTAAGACAAAGTCCATCAATAGACCTAGTGATGCAAGGTACAACCATCCAGACTACTTAGGCTTTCTCTTATAAAGTTTTTTTTTTCATGTTCTTCACGAGATCAACACTTTCTAATGGCTTCGTCTCCTTTCCATATCGTTCCGATATTTGAATAAGGTGGCAAGTACCGCTTCCAGCCTCTATCCGATTACCAAATAACAAATGTGCACTTATAGAGTCTAGAGCCATCGAGATCAATCAAAAATCTCACTAGGACACAAATTCCAATATACAAAATATCGTACATCATTATACAACATTTGGTATCAAAGAGTCCTACGCATTATCCTTGTGGTAATTGCCAGAACATTCAGAGTGACACTCTAAATGAATCAAGCTTATGTTAATTGGATATCGATTTTGGTCTAGTATATGAATTGATGACCCAATCAGAAAGATAGTAACTATCTGATTCACTCTTACCGTGTTGTCTGCTTTGAGATGCTCCGGTAACGAGAACGGCTAGTGCATCTGCGAAACCCTGTCAAAGAGATTCTTTTGAATTCTACCTGATCACATGCAGTATTTATACTGATTAACGGGGAACCGTGGTTATTGCAACCATATTCGATGAAGTAACAAAGACACTTTCGTCCATGTATGTTTATCACTAACCTATACTTGCAGGTTTCCCGACGGTAGCAGATTCTAGTCTATGACGAGTCAAGATTTAAGACCTCATGCTCAATCGACAAAGATATATACATGATGAAAGCTCAAGCATACGTATCAAAGTCTTCCGCAATCTTTGATGTACAAGCACTTCCTCAAAAGAACATTTTCGACAAGATTGCCGGACAATAACAAAGATATATCTCATAAGTAGATCAAGTACTACTCCTTCTATGATGTGGTACAAGTAATTATGTTAAAGAAAATGTTAAGGGAGATTGTTAGCAAGCTTTCAAGACCTTGAGCATGAGGGTGGAGACACAAGATCACAAGGAGGCATAAAGATTCAGAGATCACAGTAGTCAAGACAAATCAAGGCCAAAGACCACGATATTAGTATTTTGTCAAAGAATATTAAGTTAAAGATCAAGATCCATGATCACAAGCATGCAAAAGGAATGTCAAAATAATTTCCAAGACTATAAGGTTCCAAGACTCAAGACGTCAATAACCACCCCTTAAGGGGAGATTGTTAGACTTAGTTTTATTAAAGTGATGGTCATTAATATTCTCAAACCTTGTATAAGTAAAACGTAGTTTACGGGAAATTCATTTAAGCTAATTGGGCCTAGGTGTCAGGCTAAAGCCCATTAGATCGGTCCATTAAAGGCCCAAACGTCCCTTAAGGAGTCCAAGTCTCTTATACTATATAAAACCCTTTCCAAGTATGGAGAGGGTGTTGCTTCTCATTTTTCTCTAAGTCAAGTAACCATTTTTCTCTCTTTTATTTCTCTATCTAGTTCTTTCTCTCTCTAAGATTTTTCTCTTATTTTGTGTTTTATGGTGATGAAATGGTATCCTAACACTTACCCATACAGGTGATGAGTGTGGTTCCAAGATTGATTGGACAAGTACATTTTGTATAGTTTGTCTATAATACAATTCTAATCTAGGAATGGGACAAACACACTTTCTAAGGTCAGTATTGGCACTGACATTGTCTTCATACCCTATTTAGGATAAGTTTGTCTTCAAGTGGATAAGTGATTGAACTTATCCCGCCTATTCTTCAGGCTCTTGTCTTCAGAATTTTTAAGTTGAGAAGATCGCATGAGGTTCAGTGAGTCTATTGCCACAACTCACCGAACCCATCACCTTCTTCTTTGGATCAGGGACTTCATTCACTAAGTGTCGCCTCACTGAATGGTTGAGTCTTTCTTAAAGACTTAGGTTGAGCTCTTAAAGGTAACTCACTGAGTGATTGTTCATTGAGTGACCTTCGTAATGTTTAAGGTTATCTAACACTTAGGATATTTTTTATTCAAATCTAAGTGAAAGATCATTGGACATTAAATTGGCCCAAAAATCTTCCCCTGTTTGGATACAAATATAGCCTAAGTATTTTCAATGTAAGCGAGTAAATATAGCTTCTTCTTACACTAAATCTTGAAAGCAAGTAAGGGATAGTGATAACCAAAAGTACTTCATTCACTGAGGATTACATAATCCTAATAGTCTATTACAAAAGATGAAACAAAAATACAAAAGCACTTAATTCAGTGAGTATCCAATGGCTTCCAGCTTGACTTTCTTTGACTTTAGCTTCTCCTTGTTAGGGTGACTATTAATCATACTCTTCATTAGAGTGCATAACCTTTGATTTTTATGAGTATTGGTATTTGTAGCCATCACAAAGTAGTATGGGTGTTCAGTGTTTGGTTTGACACATAAACTAAAAAAAACGGAATGAAACTTAATAAAACCGGACCGAAAATTTTAATTGGTGTCCGGTTTGGTTTGAAACCGAACTGAAGTATTTAATTGGTGTTTGGTTTGGTTATGGTTTATAAAAGATAAAACCAAACCAAACCAAAAAACCAAATATATCTATACACATAAAAAAAGTTAATCATATATATACTTCTGTCGTATTGTTCTAACTAGCAATTCTATTTTTTTAAATAGATTTTAAACTAATCACTTCTCAAATTAAGAATTGATGCATATTCATGAACAACTAAACAAGAGTTTGCCTACTTGATTTATGTAAATTCACATATAGTGAGCAAGAGTAAAGTTGCAACTGTCTTTGGATGCTTGAAGATGAAATATTCAAGCTAACAAGGTTTCTGAAAACTTTTGTCTAATAAAATTTATCTTATTTCTCTTTCATTTATTTTTGTTAAGTTCTTAAACCTTTTCGTTTCTTAAACTTTTTTTGTTGATTTACTTTTGCATTCCATGAGACTTTTTGATTTGTTAATTTTATTTAAAAATTTTAGCTTTTTATTATAACTTTTGGATTATATTTTGGGGAAACGTTTTTAATTTTTTAGAGTTCACTTGAATTTGGTTTTCTTGGTTTAAACCAAAACCAAATATAATTCTAATTTGGTGTATGGTTTGGTTTTATCTGTCCTACAATTGGTTTGGTTTTGGTTTTAACATTAAAAATTTTAAACCGATGAACTCGAACCGTACAACCCACAAAACTAAAAATCAAACCGATGAACACCCCTACCAAGTAGCTCAACAAGGTATCAACATCTACCTTATGAATGCCACTGATTCTTTAGAAGGCCTGATCACCAAAGATGTAATATTTCACATTTTCAAGTCATTTACGACTTCATTTATTCCACTATTTATTTTTAGGCTTTTACGCGTTTACTTTTAATTATTATAGTATAGTTAAATCGCGTAAACTAAAAATCATCATTCAACGTAAACGGACACCAAACAAGTTAAAGTTTACATCAAGCAAGTGTTATATGATTATTAAGAGTATAATTTATAACTTTTCATACTTTATTTTTATTTGTTACGTAAAACGCTTACGTTTCGAGCATAAAATACTATTAGGGTCATAACACGAAGTACCTATATCCTATCTAGTACTCAACACAATACTACTATTTCGATATCCGCATATTCTTTTCTTATCCACATATCACTTAGAACCGGATCCATGCATATACACACATAATAAAACCATAAATCTTCCACTAGTGTCACCATCATCTAGTTATAGGACCACCAAGTACACTTACAACTCTAATTCTCCATAAATTGGCACATCATGGTACCCTAAAACCCATCTTTGGCCGTTGCATTGTATTGGAAGGAAGAGAGCTCTTACATGTTGTACTTCAAACCACTCCAACACATGGTTTATGTTTAAGGTTGTTTTGCACATTACTAGTTGCTATATAAGGCAAGTCCAAGGTTAAGCACTCAACTCTTTCATTTACCAAGCAAATAAACTCACAAAAACTCTCTCCCTACAAGAAAAACCCACGACTCACTTTTATCTATTAGGGTTTCATATTAAAATTCATTCTACAAACATTCCAAGTATTCAAGCATTCATTATAAGTATACCTAAGGTGATACAAGAGTATTGGAAGCTTGGGTTTGTGGTTTAACAAGAAGTATACAAGAAATATAATTAGGGTTTTTCTAATTAGGGTTTGATCTTGTGGTTGATTCATTAGGTTTAAGCTTAAGTATAAGCTTGTGTTCATCATCCTACTACTCATCTCTAAGGTCCATTTAAGTTTTAACATCTTCATTATTCATTTACATGTTTACATACTTGATATATATGTTAATCACCACCTAGGTTTACTTTATGAAGTTTATAAGACAAAAACCATGTACATACATACACGAAATCAGTTTCTTTATGATTAAAATGATGTTTTAAATATGTTAATATGTTTAAAACAAGGGTTTACAAGCAATGGAATGTTTACATAATTATTTGTCAAGTTATGGTTATTTATTTACTTATAAAGTTTAGTTAAACAAATAATATGTTGGACAATTTTCTTAGACAATATGGACTTATATTGATGGACATATTATAGAGGACTTAAGATATATCAATTTATGCTATTTAATAAGTTAGAGGACTTGTAATGATTTAATAAAGTAAAAAGTATATAAAACAAGTGTATAAAACTAATTATGTACAAACTTACTTACCTACTGTTTGAATTCGTGTATAAACATATATATTTTATGTTTTATTTAATTAGTACATATCACAAGGATCGTAAGCATATAAGAAACTTAAAAACCCGAGCAATAACGAAGGAGATGTGACATTTTTAAGTTTACAATAATTAAATGTATAAAAGTATTTTTATAAAAGTTATTTTATAAAAATATTCACTGTTTCAGATCTGATATATTAAGGGAGATATTTTATAAAGATAGTACTTTTCATGACGGATCCAAAATTTAAGAAACTCGAAAAACAAATTTAAAATGAAGGTGATACGTTATTTATAAGTTTAAGTTAAAAAGTATTTTATAAAAGTAAATTTATAAAAATATGTTACTGTTCACGACAGTAAACTGTTGGGAATTTATTTTTCCTAAATAGAGCTTTTAATTACGAAGACGTGGACATAGGAATCACTAAAAACGGAATTAAAACGAACGAGATACAATTAAAATACGATTTCAATAATTAAAGTTATAAAAAGTACTTTTAAAAACTTTCACTTATTGCTACTATTCATAACAGTACCAAAACATATTATAAATTTAAAATTTAATTAGACTTTTCAAATACGAATCCATACATATAAAGAACAAGCGATACAGATTAAATATGAGTAAGTTATGACTTTTGGAAGGTTACGACGATTAATTATATAAAAGTAGTTTTATAAAAACAATTAAAACTACTGTTCATCAGGGGCATAAATATTATAAATATAATATTTTGATATATTTTCTTAATACGGAGCCATGGATATAAATAACGTGAAAAACGGAGTTTAAACGATAAAGATATAAGGTTTATAAAACCATATGCACTATTTTTACTTTTGTGCACTATTTTATAAAAACAATTAAACCAATTATATAATATCATTATATAATCAATAATAATATTAAAACATGTATTATTAACAAACAATCAATTGTGAGATGAAAACCACACTTTATTTTACGGATACAAACACAAACACCTTTATTCAATAAAGTACGGTTTAAACATTGTTTTGACATTTAAAACTAAACAAAGACTATTAGGTGGTGGTGTAACTATATAACTTGTGATGTAGTACTATTAAGTACATTGAACTCATACGACCTATATTTAATTAGGTTGCATTCGGTCTTATCCGTGACGTTTCCATTCACTTGATTCATATACATCAGTTTATTCACTAAGGTGAGTTCATAGCCCCATGTTTTACTATATCAATGATTTACAACTTTTGGGGTGAGAAACATGCATTGTTTTACAAATTGGACGCAAGTGTACATTTTATCATGATTACGTGTTTGCCTAAGTAGCGATAACCCACTGTGCCCATTATCATGAACTGTCAATTACTTTGTGTGAGCGCGAATGTTATAAATAGATCTATTTGGGATTGACATCCCCGTTCGGGTGAGTAGCACTCACTGTGCCGGTTTGCCGGACAACGGACGTATACCATGTCGGATTTGGGATGTTGCGGGTTAGAACATCATCAAGGGCAATGTTGGCAATTTATATTGCAATTCATACATGTCGAGCTTCAGTGTCATGAGCTTAGGGAAACGTAATTACACTTTGTGATGTTTGCATCTGTTGCATTATCATACACTTGGAAATCTTGCGGTCCTACATTATATTTACATAAACCTATGAATTCACCAACTTTATGTTGACGTTTTAAAGCATGTTTTCTCAGGTCAATGAGGCACGAGGTGCTAAGGATACATTGGGGATAGTCTTTTGGGGAGTCATGCATTAAAGATTTGGAGTCATTACATCTTGGGATAATTGTTATGATCTAAAATCTTTGTTATCAAATGTTGAACAATTTAAGCCGTGGTGCTTTGTATTAAACAATTGTAATAAATCCAATGTATTGTATTTTAAACGACTCTTTTAGAGGTCGTTCTCATATCTTGTGCTATTGATCTATGATGTAACGCTCCCGGATTCATTATTCTGCTGCGACCCTATTTGGAGGTGTTACAGATTGGTATCTAGAGCTAAGGTTATAGAGAACTAGGTCAAATGTTTTTACTTGGACTATAACCATTTTCAAACATTGCATCATACAAAGGGGTTTTCATGGGACATTCACTTATGCATTACTTGTTGCATTAGTTGAGTATACTAGATGTTGCATGATTCACATATGTGTTTATAATATATTAAGTATATTATATTGGGTCTTATATATGTACTAATGTAAACTATGTTTGAGTGTTACAGATTCTGTCATGTCTTCTTCATCCACGGTCACCTACACATCTGTCTACACTAATTCTGAGCCAGGGAGAGTCTTCTGGGGAGTTGACGAGGAGCTGTCTGATAGAGGTTCTCCATGAGTCATTGTATACAAATACGATAGACTCCCCATGCAGCCGGTAACCCAGCCATCTTTGGACTATATGCTAAGACCTGAGCACCCACCGTCTCCCAATTATGTGCCCGATCCTGAGCACCTACCTTCACCTGTCGAGATACCATACGTACCTGAGCCTGAGTACCCTGAGTACTTAGTGTCATCCGATGCTGAGGCACCCTTGGAGGACCAGCCTCTACCTGCTGATGCCTCACCTACCGCCCTATCACCGGGCTATGTGGCAGACTCCGATTCGGACGAGGATCCGGAGGAGGACCAACCCCGAGGAGGATCATGCTGACTATCCTGCTAATGGAGGAGATGGTGATGATGAGCCCTCCGATGATGACGATGATGATGATGATACTAATGAGGAGGATGAGGAGCCCTTTGAGGACGAGGATGATGACGAAGAGGAGGAGCACCTAGCTCCAGCCGACTCTTCTGCTATACCCGTTGTCGACCCTATTCCCTCGGCTGGGGACACAGAGGCATTTGAGACCGATAAGGTTGCACCTACACATGTACCATCACCTAGATGACACACGGCTAGGATGTCCGTCAGACCCCAGACACTTATACCGTTGCCATCGGAGGCGGAGGTCGAGAGACTTTTTGCCTTACCTATTCTACCAACATCTCCACTATCACCTTGGTCATCTCTACTACCTCAGATTCCCTCACCACCACTACCACCTCCACCATCATCATTACATTTACCACCACCTGTACCCACATCATTACCGTTACCATCATCTCCACTACCACCACTACCAGCCTCACTATCCATACCACCACCAGTCAACCGTAGGGAGGACACTCCCGAGGCCGAGTTACCACCTCGTAAGAGGTTATGTTTAACTACTCCCACATTAAGGAATGAGGTGGGGGAGAGTTCGACTGTTGCTCCTAGACCTACTGGAGGTCATAGAGTAGACTATGGGTTTATCGGCACTGTAAATGCCGAGATAGGACATCAGAGAGCCGAGGAGGTCGGCTATGGTATTAGGGATGTTTGGGTAGACGTTGCAGAGGCTGTTGAAGAGGTAGCACCGATGATGTAACACCCCCAAAATGTGTCGCAGCAGAAAAAGGATCCTGGAGCGTTACTTCATAATAACATTGCACAAGACATGAGAGAATGACCACTAAACCTGTCATTTGAAAATGATACATTGGATTTAATAAACTATTGTTACAAAAGCTCAACGGCTAAACTTGTTCATTCTTGAAAATGCAAAGATTTTTCTACATGGCAAATATCCCCAAAATGTGATGCACGTAAAATAACTCCACAATGTAGACCACCAATGTATCCTTGTTTCTTGTACCTTATTAACCTGAGAAAAACATGCTTAAAACGGTCGACATAAAGTTGGTGAATTCATAGGTTTATATATGTATAAATCCGGACCGCAAGATTTCCCCATGATAAATATCACAAAATGCCATTACGTTTCCCTAAGCTCATGAAACTGAAGCTAGACATATATGAATACAATATAAATATTACCTACATTGCCCATGATGATGTTAAACCCGAAACATCCCAAAATCGACATGCTATAACATTCGTTTCTGGTGATAGCTAGTCACCCAAACGGGGAGGTCAATCCTAAATAGATCTATTTACAACACTCGCGCTTCCTAACCAGAAATTAACAGTCCATGATACCAAGCATATTGGGTTCAAGCTACTTAGGCAAAACGTAATCATTATATAAAAATGTCCACTTGCGTTCAATTATAAAACAAAGCATGTTTCTCACCCCAAAACTTGTAAATCAATATAATTGTAAAAACGTGGGGCTATGAACTCACCTCGAGTGCGTGAATCGATATTATAAATCACAACTGAAAATGCGTCACAAATACGCCGAATGCAACCTAAATAATTATAGGTCGTATAAGTACTAAGTACTATGAATATCTAACACCACATATAATCCTATATAGCTCATCACCGTCTATTTGTAATTTAGAAATCATGGTTATAAAGTAAAAACGTTTATAATTATCGTTTTAGTAAATATAGCGTAACTTTCCCGTTTTAAATCCGTTTCGCGCGTTTCTTACGTCCACGTCTTCTTATAAAGATGATATATAAAAATATGACATTTTTATATTTTAAGACGTTCTGATGAACAGTACTTTTACTGTTCATGACGTTTTATAAATTTATTTTTATAAATTTTAATCCTGATTTTAGCGATTCCTTCGAGCACGTCTTTGTAATTGAAAAATGTATCAAAATTATCACATTTTATACATTTGGGTCTGCTGATGAATAGTAAATTTTACTGTTCATAGTTTATAAAATTTCTTTTATAAACTTTAATTATCGTAAACGTCGTATTTTATTCGTTTTAGCTCCGTTTTTAGTAATTCTTTCGAGCACGTTCTCGTAATTAAATGTTCTATTTATTTATGATGTTTTTCTAAAATAAAGTCCCTGATGAACAGTAACTTTTATAAAATTACTTTTATAAAACTTGTAATTAGCGTATCTCCTTCGTTATACGTCGGTTTTTCGAGTTCTTTATATATTTGGAAACGTCATGAGATGTAGAATTTTTATAAAATGTAAAACCCATGCTTAAATTTTCGGACCAAAACAGCCCCTTTTGAATATTTTGTAAAAATATGTTTTAAGTTGATTTTTATAACTTTTTAGCTTAATAATATTGTTACAAGTCCTTTGCCATATCTTATACCCTATGTCTTACATATAATAATGTCCATTAGTCTATCATATGTCCAAGAGTCCATGGTAACAAGTTCTTAACAACCTTTTAAATCATAAACTTTATTAAGTAACTTTTGATCACAAGTTTATACTTATACTTTTTACACTTAAACCAACATGATACCATGCTTATATTTCCATCATTCCATGATATTTACAACCACATAACACATGAATAAGTGTACAAAATCATAATCACAAGTAAAAATATGTTTTACATGTTTAAAAGTATCCTAATGGTGATTTTGCTATATAGAACTAATATACACATAAAATGATAATTATGAAAAGATGAGGGCTTTTAGATAACCTTAGAGTGATGTATGATGATGAGAAATATGTTCTAAACCCTTGTTTAGATTTTAAACCCAAGCTTGCAAGTTTAGAAAACCCTAAAACCAATTGAAACCCTAATCTTGCTTTTTCATGCTTAAACCTTGCAAATGCTTAATCAACCCTTCAAACCTTCTTAGAATACCTTAGATAGGATGTGAGAACACTTGAATATGGGGTAAATAAAATTTATATGGATTGTGTATGGGTGGTTGTTTGAGCCGTGGGTAAGAGAGAGCACAAAGAGAGTATTTATGAAACTTTTGCTTAAGAAAAGTGTTGTATGTTTTATCTACTAGTTATGAACTCTTATACACTTCAAGACTAGTCAAAATACTTGCAATCTTGACCAAGACCAAGAGAAAACATGGAGAGGGTTTCAAGGAAGAAAGGTGGTCAAATTTACTAGTCATAGTTTAGGTATTAATGTTACTAGGTTGGTACAAGACTTTAGTTAGTAACTTGTGAGCTCTTGGTCCCCTTTGGTGAGTCATACATGAAATTTAGGGGGGGGGGGGAGGGAGTACATATTGTATTTTTGATATCTTATGAAAATACATGTATTACTTGAAGCATTAAAAGTGTAGTTTTAACATAAAGTGTATTATTTGAAGTGTATAAGTTCTAGATCATTTCTTTTATGTGTACAATGGCTAATTACATAAATATGGGTAAAGTTTTATAAAACTTTGGGTATTGGGTATAAAAATGAGTATTTGTTAAAGCATAGAAAAGTTTTGATGGTTTTGGGTATGCCTAAACGTATTTTATCGCGAAACATAAACACTTTACGTAACCAATAAAAATAAAATGTGCAAAGTTAATAATTATCCTCTAAATAATTACTCAACACTTTTTTTGATGTAAACATTTAATTGTTTAATGTCCGCTTACATTGAATGATCATTTTTAGCTTACGCGATTTAACTTAACAATTATGATTTAAAAGCAAACGCGTTCAATACTAAAAATAAATAGTGAATTTATTGACGTCATAAATGACCCTAAAACACGGAGTGTTATAGTCTCCCCCCGTTAAATGAGCCTTGACCTCAAGGCTAAAGACACAACACTTGACGCCAGTGCGGTCTTTGTGAAGAGATGTCGATATTTCTGTCGAAATTGATCCTTGCGTTCCTACGTAAACTCAGGGCCTCGCCCAGAGTTCCATCGAACCTTGACCATTGGAATTACTGCTTTGTTTCAATCGTCTAACTTCATGATCCGTGATTACTACTGGTTCCTCGACAAGATGAAGTTTATCATTAATATGAAGTCCATCCAACGGAACGGCTAATGGTTCGTTGGCATGGCACTTTTTCAAGTTGGATATATGAAACGTATTGTGAATCTTGCTCGACTCTTGAGGAAGCTCAAGCTTGTAAGCAACAGCTCCAACCCTTTTCCAACACCTTGAATGGTCCGACATACCTAGGGTCTAACTTCCCCCGTTTGCCAAAACGTACGACCCCCTTTTCAAAGCAAAACCTTAAGTATAACACTATCCCCAATCTTGAAAATCCATTGCCAAAACGTACGACCCCCGTTTGCCTGTCATGTGCGACTTGTATTCTTTACTTGATATGGACGATATTCTCGGTCGTCTATTGAACTACTTCTGGAACGGTGAGTTGAACTTCTCCAACCTCGGCCCAACACACAGGTGAACGACACTTTCGATAGTAAAGTGCTTCAAATGGCGCAACCTTGATGCTAACGTGATAGCTATTGTTATATGAGAAATCGACTAATGGCAGATGGTCAACCCCACCCTTTCCAAAGTCGATCACACAAGCACGCAACATATCCTCGAGAGTTTGAATAGTCCTCTCGCTTTGTCCATCAGTTTATAGATGGTACACAGTACTCATATCCAGACTGGTACCTAATTCCTTCTGAAGTGACCTCCAGAAATTTGATGTGAATCTAGGGTCATGATCACAAATGATTGAGACAAGTATCCATGCCTCGTGACTACCTCCTTTAGGTACATTCTTGCTAGTTTCTCCATGGGATTAGTTTCCCTCATTGGTACAAAGATGGCAGACTTAGTAAGTCGGTCAACGATCATCCAAATGGTGTCACAACCTTGTGATGACTTAGGAAGATTCGTGACAAAATCCATGGTGATATTGTCCCGCTTCCATTGAGGTATCTCGGGTTACACCAACAAACCCGATGGCCTTTGGTGTTCAGCCTTGACCTTAGTACATGTCAAAACATTTGCTAGCTTAGGTGGCAATGTCGGCCTTCACATTGGGCCACTAATATAGCTTCTTCATGTTCTTGTCAGAACCCGGATGGATAGAGTATTTTGACTTGTGGGACTCGTGCATAATCACAGTCCTCAAATTACCATATCAGGGCAACCAACTCCTGCCATTTAAGCATAGAGTTCCATCCGCACGGGGTTCCGACTTCTCCTCCGGTATATCCTTCCTGATCATACCTCCTACATTTTCGTTCTTGATGTTTTCGGGTTTCTGTGCTTCAATTTGAGCTTCTAGGATTTGTTTAGGAAGATCCAAGCCAATAGTCATAACTAAGGCTCGAACTCTTAATGGTTTAATTCGCTCCTTCCTGCTCAAAGCATCAGCAACAACATTTGCTTTCCCCGGGTGATAACGAATCTCACAGTCGTAATCACTAAGCAACTCTAACCAACGACGTTGCCTCATGTTCAACTCTTTCTGATTAAGAATGTGTTGTAAATTCTTGTGACCAGTGAACACCGTACACCTGGTTCCGTACGAATAGTGCCTCTAAATCTTTAGAGCAAACACCACTGCACCAAGTTCCAAATCATGAGTCGTATAGTTCTTCTCATGAATTTTTAATTGGCGTGATGCATAAGCAATCACCTTCTCTCTTTGCATCAACACAGCGCCCAAACCTTTGATCGAAGCATCGCAGTATACGATAAAATCTTCGCTTCCTTCACGTAAAGCCAGGATTGGTGCACTACACAACTTCTGCTTAATCAGTTGAAACGCTGCTTCTGCCTTGTCACCCCAATCAAACTTAACTCCTTTCTGAGTAAGCTTGGTCATTGACTTGGCAATCTTCAAAAATTCTTCAATGAATTTTTGGTAATACCTAGCAAGACCTAAAGATTGACGAATCTCCGTTGGTGTTTTAGGAGATGCCCTAATCTTTTATGAATTCGATCTTGGCGGGATCCACGTGAATGCCTTGACTATCAATCACGTGACCAAGGAACTGTACTTTGGGAATCCAAAATTTACACTTAGAAAAATTTGGCATACAATTCCTCCTTCTTAAGCAATTCCAGAATTGCCTTAAGAGGTTCTTCGTGTTCCTTCTTGCTCTTTGAAAAATTAATATATATTGTCAATAAAGACGATCACAACTTATCCAAATATGGTTTGCACACCCGATTCATGAGGTCCATAAATACCGCCGGTGCGTTTGTCAAACCAACGACATGACTTGAAATTCATAATGTCCATATGGAGTTCTGAAGGCGGTCTTTGGAATGTCTGCTTCACGAACCCCCAGTTGATGATAGCCCGACCTCAGGTCGATCTTCGAGTAAACACTCGACCCTTGAAGTTGATCGAACAAATCATAAATTGTCGGGAGCGAATAACGGTTCTTCACCGTCAGCTTATTTAATTCCCGGTAATCGATGCACCTCCGGAATAGTGTTGATGAAGAGGTGTAAATGCTTGTCTTAATCCTCCTAATACGTGCTAAGTCAATTTGTTATCTTGATGTAGAATTTCATTGGTACGGGTCTCAATTCCTGGATGACGTTTAACTTGCCGACGGTTTGTCCTAGGGTGACTAATGATACGTCTTCGCCTTTTTGGCCTAGGATTTTGTATAAAATGATGTCAACTTTATATAGTAAAGTGGTGTTGGTAATTTTTTTTTTACGTGAACAGTAACCCTAACGGCTAATAAACAGTAACCCCAATGGCTAATGAACAGTAACCCCAACAGTTACTTTCTCCTTTTAAATACTAAATTTTTATCCTCTATTTCTCTACACAACACTAAATATTTCACTTAAATTTTCTCTTATCCAATCCTCAAATATGTTTTATATCATTACACTCTTGGCGATGGCGAGCGCGGTAGCACTCGGCATTTATCTTGCCTACGTCCCATACGAAGAAGAATTTCAGTATCTGGCCTTTATTCTAGCGATTCTCGTGCCCCTCATCGTTCTTGCTATCGGCGTGGATCTCTTTTAGAAGGAATAGATATTATTGTTAGGGGAAGGTTGTAATAAAACTTGTATTTCCTTTATGTTGTTATGTAATCTTACTTCTAAGATAATAAATGGATGTTGTGGCAATAAATCTATTGGTTATTTTTTTTGCCTTTTGATAATTTCATTACCACGCTTGGTAACTCGTTTGCATTCCCCTTCTAAGTTGTTTTAACTTGAGCGTTCAAGAGTATTGACGTTGGTATAATATTTATTGTTGCGTCTAAGGCTCGGCTTCTAGTGGCTTTATTCATTCCCTTCGGCTTAACGCGTTAGTTATAACATTTTTTTAGTGATCAGGGCCATGTATAATTGAGGACTAACGATGCATTGCTCATTTTCGTCAAAATAGCGTTATGATTTCATGATATTTGAGAGAGTAGTTTGACTATTAACTATTAAACTACGAGCTATAATAAACAGTAAAATACACTGGGTGACAGAGTCTTTTTCTAATATCTAACACACGTGTATAACGAGGTTCAAAAGAAAGTATAACACAAATTCCTATTGGAATTAAAGTCTACTAAAGTTTTCGCTTAGAGTTCAATAGGTAATACAGGAGGGTCTCTCCTTAGGTGTTGATGTTAGACGTCGTGGCGCTAGAGTCTTCATAAGTTTTTCCTTTTCAGTACATCTCCACACGGTTCTGAAACCTTACTATTGGACAATTACTCTTGTAGTGTCCCAAACCTCCACACTCATAACAGGTGAGAGTTCGTGGATCCCTAGCAGCAGTAGGTGTTTTACAATTTCGAGTTATGTGGCCAAACTTCTTGCAATTTTCGCACTTTACAGTGCACGGTCCATTATGGTGAAACTTGCACTGGTTGCACAGAGGTAGAGATCCAGCATATGCCTTCTTGTTGCTTGGCCAGGTAGTGTGTGCTATAGGCACCTTATGCCTTTTGTTTTGTTGGCTCGAGCTTCCATTGTGGTTACCTTCCCACTTTCTCTTGTTGCTAGCATTCTCTGCTACCTTGTCTTCTTGTTGTTCGGTCTGGCTCATTGACTTGCGGGCCATGTTGGTTTTCGTCTCATAAATAGCAATAGCCTCAATAGCATTAGCCACTCGCTGGGCTACAACCCGCTCAATTTCCTCAACACTTATCCTTTGATTAACAGTTGCCATCGTTTCTTGAAGATCACAGGGAACAAAATGTATATGAAGTTTCATCCAAGGGAAAATCATAACACTCTGTGATCCTAACATATGTGTAAGGTGAGACCACGTCATGCAGAGATATAAGAAATAGCAACCATGGCATAAATAAATCCACATCATACAGTAGCATGATCATAACCAACAGTGTATGTTAATACTTAATACATCGTTTTACCTGAGTAAAAGAGTACAAGCTTTTCATTAACGCTACCAACTGAAGTATTATCTAGTTTAGTTGGGATCAATACAAAACGAGCTACACTAACAAATCTATTTATCTATGGGCCAGGGTGCTTCTCAAGATTCTAGATGTTAGCCTCTTATGTTATCTTTAAGTGACTTAATATTCTCTGGTGGTGGTGATACTGATGGTGGTAGTGATGATGAAGGTAGTGCAACAGCAAACTAAGTAATGCATGCGTTAGCAGACGGTGATCATGGAGTATGGTGTTAAATAGACATCCGTACTGCATGGGATTTGGTCTTTAGAAACAAGAGTTAGTTTTGTGAGAGGTGGTGGTGGTGTAAAAAGCAGACTCATCAGTCTACATGCCTTATATTCTCAGCTTTGAGGGCGGATATCTGTAGGTACAGCGGAAGGGTCGGCCAGAGCTATGTACTCCTCCTCCTCCTCGTCCTCCTCATCCTTCTCACATCATCATCATCGTCATCATCACCAGATGACTAATTATCATCATTTTCTCCTCCGTTGGCAGGACGGTCAGCAGGATCCTCCTCAGGGCCCTCCTCGTCCTCTTCTGGATCGGAGTCAGCAATGTAGCCCGATGATAGGGCTGTAGGTGAGGCATCAGCAGATAGAGGCTGATCCTCTATTGGTGCCTCTAGCTCCTCATCAGAAGCTCACTGGAATCTCCATGGCTCGGAATTAATATAGACGGACGTGTAGGTAACCGTCGATGATGAAACTCAACTTGGTTGCTATAAAGCAAAAACTTAACTTATATAAGTATATTACATAAGACCGGTATGGTAAATATGAATATGCGCTCATGGCATAAATGAATGATGGTAAGGTATCATATTCGATAGCTTAATGTTTAGGTAGCATTTAGGACCTACGAGCTTATAGTGCTACCTTGCTTAAAGAAATGTACCCCTATTTATATAAATAACTGTAGACTTGTGCGAAAGAATGCAAACTCATCTTTGTATATATAAAATATACCCTTATAGTAACGTAACGTACTATAATATGGACCCTCGAATAAGCTTCAATGTAAGCATCTAGTAAAACTAACTAATGCAAACAACTAGTGTATGTATATCCCGTGAAAACCCCTTTGTATGAATGCAATGTTTGAAAACGGTTATAGTCCAGCAAAAACATTTGGGACTGGTTCTCTTATAACCTTTGATCTAGTCCAATCTGTAACACTCAAAATGTGTCGCAGCGGGAATACGGATTAGGGAGCGTTACTTCATAATAACATTGCACAAGACATAAGAGAACGACACTAATCGTTGTCGTTTGAAAATGATATATTGGATTTAATCAACTATGTTAAAGAGTGTCAACGGCTAAACTTGTTCTTTCTTGAAAAATGCAAAATTTTTTACATGACAAATATCCCTAAACTATGATGACAGTAAATCTTTATAGAAAGACTCTAAATGTGACACACCAATGGTATCTTGTTTCTTGTACCTTATTAACCTGAGAAAAATATGCTTAAAACGGTCAACATACAGTTGGTGAATTCATAGGTTTATATATGTATAAATCCGGACCGCAAAATTTCCCCGTGATAAATATCACAAAATGTCATTACGTTTTCCTAAGCTCATGACACTGAAGCTAGACATATATGAATACAATATAAATATTGCCTACATTGCCCATGATGATGTTCAACCTGAAACATCCTAAAATCGACATGCTATAACGTTCGTTCCCGGTGATAGCTAGTCACCCAAACGGGGAGGTCAATCCTAAATAGATCTATTTACAACACTCGCGCTTCCAAACCAGAAATTTTTAAAGTCATGATAGAGCATATTGGGTTCAAGCTACTTAGGCAAAACGTAATCATTATATAAAAATGTCCACTTGCGTTCAATTATAAAAACAAAGCATGTTTCTCACCCCAAAACTTGTAAATCAATATAATTGTAAAAACGTGGGGCTATGAACTCACCTCGAGTGGGTGAATCGATATTATAAATCACAATTGAAAATGCGTCACAAATACGCCGAATGCAACCTAAATAATTATAGGTCGTATAAGTACTAAGTACTATGAATAATTAACATACATTAATCCTATTAAGTCATTTCACCATCTATTTGTAATTTAGAAATCATGGTTATAAGGTAAAAACGTTTATAATTATCGTTTTAGTAAATATAGAGTAACTTTCCCGTTTTAATTTCGTTTCGCGCGTTTCTTACGTCCACATCTTTGTATTAAGATGATATATAAAAATATGACATTTTTATATTTTAAGACCTTCTGATGAACAGTACATTTACTGTTCATGAAGTTTTATAAATTTTAAATTGTCGTAAACTCGTAAACGTAATAAATTATTCGTTTTAATCCCGATTTTAGCGATTCCTTCGAGCACGTCTTTGTAATTGAAAGATGTATCCAAATCATCACATTTTGGGTCTGCTAATGAATAGTAAATTTTACTGTTTATAGTTTATCAAAATATCTTTATCAAACTTTATTATGTAAACGCATATTTTATTCGTTCGCTTCGTTTTTTTAGTATTCTTTCGAGCCGTTTCTGTTAAATAAATGTCCTATTTATTTATGATGTTTTTCGAAAATAAAGTCCCTGATGAACAGTAACTTTTTATAAAATGACTTTTATAAAAGTATTAATTATCGTAAAACTTGTAATTAGCGTATCTCCTTCGTTATAAGTCGGTTTTTCAAGTTCTTTATATATTTGGAAACGTCATGAGATATAGAATTTTTATAAAATATAAAACACATGCTTAAATTTTTGGACCAAAACAACCCCTTTTGAATATTTTGTAAAAATATGTTTTAGGGTGATTTTTATAACTTTTTAGCTTAATAATATTGTTACAAGTCCCTTGCCATATCGTATACCCTATGTCTTACATATAATAATGTCCATTAGTCCATCATATGTCCAAGAGTCCATGGTAACAAGTTCTTAACAACCTTTTTAATAATCATAAACTTTATTCACAAGTACTTTTGATCCAAGTTTATACTTCTTATTTTTACACTTCAACCAACCTTGATCCCATGCTTATCTTTCATCATTCATGATATTTACAACCACATAACACATGAATAAGTGTATATAATCATAATCACAAGTAAAAATATGTTTTACATGTTTAAAAGTATCCTAATGGTGATTTTGCTATATAGAACTAATGTACACATAAAATGATAATTATGAAAAGATGAGGGCTTTTAGATAATCTTAGAGTGATGTATGATGATGAGAAATATGTTCTAAAACCTTGTTTAGACTTTAAACCCAAGCTTGCCGGTTAGACAACCCTCAAAACCAATTGAACCTAATCTGCCTTTTTATGCTTAAACCTTGCAACTGCTTAATAAACCCTTTCAAACCTTTTAGATAGGATGTGAGAACACTTGAATATGGGGTAAATAAAATTTATATGGATTGTGTATGGGTGGTTGTTTGAGCCGTGGGTAAGCTGGGCACAAAGAGAGTATTTATGAAACTTTTGCTTAGAAATGTGTTGTTGTTTTATTCTACTAGGTTATAAATCTTTATACAATCAAGATCTAGTCAAAAATACTTGCAATTTTGATAAGTACCAGAGAAAACTGGGAGAGGGTTCAGAAGAAAGAAAGGTGGTCAAATTTACTAGTCATACTTTAGGTATTAATGTTACTAGGTTGGTACAAGACTTTAGTTAGTAACTTGTGAGCTCTTAGACCCCTTTGGTAAGTCATAAATGAAATTTAGGGGGGGAGTACTTATTGTATTTTTGATATCTTATGAAAATACATGTATTACTTGAAGCATTAAAAGTGTAGTTTTAACATAAAGTGTATAAGTTCTAGCTCGTTTCTATTATGTGCACAATGGCTAACATCATAAATATGGGTAAATTTTTATAAAACTTTGGGTAATAGGTATAGAAATGAGTATTTGTTGAAGCGTAGAAACGTTTTGGTGGTTCCGGGTATGCCTAAACGTATTTTATCGTTAAACGTAAACACTGTACGTAACCAATGAACATAAAATGTGCAAAGTTAATAATTATCCTCTAAATAATTACTTAACACTTGTTTGATGTAAACATTTAATTGTTTGATTCCCGTTTACATTAAATGATCGTTTTAGCTTAGCGAATTAAACTTAAACGATGATGTTTAACTGAAACGCGTACAATACTAAAAATAAATAGTGAATTTATTGACATCGTAAATGACCCTAAAACACGGGGTGTTATAGATGACCCTCGAGGGGGTCAATGCTATTGTGACTGAGCTTGCTGCGGTGCAGGAGCAGGACACTCAGGATATTTATGTTGTGATCGAGGATGGTCAGGACAGACAGACTCAGTTATCTAGAGAGATTGACGTATTGGACGAGGATAGACAGTTTCACTATGAGACTGCACGATTGTTGGATCAGGAGGCTCTAGTTTCTCGAGAGGCTTGGGCACATTCAGTGGGATTGAGTTCAGCAGTTCACTATGAGTTGCAGGCCTATAGGGCACACACCCAGATGCAGGATTACCGTATCGCTTCACAAGAGTCATTAACGGAAACACTGATTGCACAGGTTTCATTGCTACAGGGACAGTTGTCAGCGGATTCTAGGCCAGATTACGGCACTTCAGGGCTAGAGATCAGACTCTGTTATATGATCCGCGGGCGCTTGTAGTTTTTGCGTAGGTTTATTTTATTTCATATTCCATCGCTATCATTATGTTAGCGGCTAAGTATTAGGTTTTAATACCAGCTAGCACGGCATAAGTAGCGATTTGTATTTTTCATTTCTTGTATGGCTAAATCATGTATGTGTTCCCAGTTATATATGATGTGTTTTATTTGTCATGTCGATTCAATTTGTTATGTATTATGATCCTAGTCATGTTATATAATCACTTGTGTGATGTGAATCTTGTTATATATATGTGTTGCGTATTAATGTTAGTCTGGTCTCAATTCTGCAATGTGTTTATGATCCCAATATGTTATGTAACTACTGTGTGAAGTGTGATTTGTTATATATATATGTTGATACCCAAGTCTGTTGTGATGTTTATGGAACACTAACATGTTTTCAATTGTTGTGTTTAGAACACTAGCGCCCAAGAAGAGCCTCTACCGCTACTGCAAGGGCTGATGTTTACTGCTGCAAGAAGTTGCTGCTGCTACGATGCTGCCCTATGGAAGTGCTGTGTTGAGTAACTAATCGAAGCAAGAGTGTCTGCGGCACTTGCTAACCATGAAACTCTTCGAAATAGCACTAATGGTCATGGCGACAGAAGCCACAATTTTGACACTAGAATTAGAGGAACTGTACCCACTCCCTGTGAGTGTACGTATAAGGATTTTCTGAATTGCAAGCCCCTTACTTTTAAGGGTACTGAAGGAGTGGTTGTGATGTCACAATGGTTCGAGAAAATGGAATCAGTGTTCCATATCAGGCAACCAGTGCTGTGGAGAATCAAGTTAAGTTTGCTACATTGCACTGTTCCTGTGAATCTGCTCTCACATGGTAGAACTCCACATGAAGACTGGTCATCAAGCTGTTGCTTCTGCTATGGATGGAAGGAATAAGAAGATGAGAGAGTCAAATACGCCCAAAGGGGTGAAATCAAGAAGTTAGACATTAAGCTCTGGAACCTAACACAGTAAAGGTCCTGGCTGTCCCAAGTTCACTTGCGTTTTCAAGAGCTTGCCACTGATGTGTGGAAGGATTTTCATGAGGAATCCGGGGGAAGTTAAGAAACTATGGTTGGGTGGACTTCTGATATGATTCGGGGAAATGTAATGTCATATCAACCCAAGACGATGGAGAAAGCAATTGAGTTTGCCAATGATCAGATGGATCAAAAAGTCCTCACTATTACTGAAAGGCAAGCTGAGCAGAAGAGGAAGTTGGAGTTTAATGCTGGAAACAATTAGGGGCACCAACAACAAAACAAGAGACGAACACAGGAGGCTTACCTGTTTGGGTGGTGGAAACGAGGGATTAGACAGTTCATTGCCCTTGTGTACAAATGCAACTATTCACACAACGGTCATGGTGCTCCCCGGTGTAATAAGTGCAAGAAGATCGGTCATTATGGCTCGTGACTGTAGGAGTTATGGTCCAATGATAATAATCACAATCGTGGGAACATCATGAAATCAGACTGCTATTACTTGTGTATGAGGTGGTGTTCAGGGCACTTCAAGAAAAGACTTGCCTGACGCTGAAAGAATGGAAGCCGTGGGTAATCAGTGGGAATGGCAATTGCACCAGCCAAGTTATGTGGTGGGGCAATGCGAGAACAAAACGGGACTCCAACGTCGTTAGGAGTAGTTCCTTCTAAAACGCCATTATGTTCTTTTATCTTATTGATATTGGTGCGATAGAAGTTTTGTATCTACTACATTTAGCTTCCCTATTGATATCACACCAACTAAATTAGCCGGATTATTACGATGTTAAACTAGTGATTGGGAAAAATAATTTGGATAAACACTATCTCCGAGGTTGTACATATAAACTTCTTAGACATCCATTCAACATTCAAATTAATGCCATAGAAAATTGGTTAGCTTCGACGTCATAATCGGTATGGTTGGTTGTCAAAGTTACCACGCTGTCCATTGATTGTGACGAGCAAGATCGTTCGTATTCCCTGGGGAAATGAAACCTTAATGTTCATGGTGACGGAAGTAATCAGGGAAACGGGACTCGTTTGAACATCATTTCGTGCACCAAAACTCATAAATATTTGTTGAAAGGACATAATGTCTTTTTGGCACATGTTACTATGAAGGAGACTGAAGACAAGTCGGGGGAGAAGGACTTGAGGATGTACAATCGTTCGAGATTTTCCTGAAGTATTTCTGAAGACTTGCCGGGTCTTCCACCGACTCGACAAGTGGAATTCTAATCGATTTGATGCCGTGTGCTGGCACCGTAAGCAGAAGTACCTATCGATTAGACTCCTTCCGAAATGAAGACGTTGTCGGAACATTGCTAAACGAAAGAACTATTCCGACCAGGGCTTTCTAAGACCAGTTCCTCACCTTTGGGAGCTCGTTTGTTTGTCATAAAATAAGGACAGATCATTTCGGCTGTGAATTGACTACGGGAAATGAATAGTTGACGGTGAAGAATCGTTTATCCTCTCCAAGGATTGATGGTTTGTTTGATCAAACTACAAGGATCCAGTGTTTATTAAAGATAGACTTGCGATCGGTTATCATCCGCTTAGAGTACGAGTAGAGGCTATTCGAAGACGGCATTAGAACTTGTTATTGGTATTACGGTTCCAAGTGAATGCATTAGGTTGCCAACTGCCTGCAGTCTTCATGTTACTCTCATGAACGAGTGTGCAAACCATACTTGGATAGTTTGTAATTGTCTCTTTATCGACGATCTACTAATTTATTCAAACGAACAAGAAGGAGCTGAATGGCATCTTAAAGGCAATTCTGGAATTGTCAAGGACGGAGGAGTTGTACGCTAAAATTCTCTAAAAGTGCAATTTTGGATTCCTAAGGTTACAATTGCTCGGCCACGTGAATGATAGTAGGCATTAGTAGATCCTTCAGATGAATCCATAAAAGATTGGGCATCCCTTAAGATCCAACAAAGATTCGTCAAATTTTTTGGTCTTTCCGGTACTACCCAACGATTCATTGAAGGTATTTTCAAAATCGCTAGCAATGACAAACTCGCTCAGAAGAAAGTCGCCTTCAAATGGGGTGACAAGCAAGAAGCAGCTTTTCAGACATTGAAGAATAAGTTGTGTAGCGCACCTATCTTAGCCCTCCCTCAAGGAGCTGAGAACTTTATTGTTTATTGTGATGCATCACATAAAGGATTGGGTGCGGTATTGATGCAAAACGAGAAGGTGATTTCTTATGCATCACGACAGCCAAAGAATCATGAGAAAAATTATACTACCTATGATTTGGAACTTGGTGCAGTGGTGTTTGCTCTAAATATTTAGAGGCACTACTTGTATGGAACCAAGTGTACGGTCACTAGTAGAAAAAGTTGATTTGGTCACACATGGGAAAAATGGAACGGACACACATTCACATATTTACTAATTAGTCACACATGAATATTTTTATCGTGTGACCATTAGAACTGTATTGCCACATATTCAAACATCATGTGGCTAAAAGTAACTGGTAATATTGTTTGGTCACATATAAGTTTCGAACGTGTGACCAATACAAATAAGCTTGAAGCATTGGTCACGATATAATATATCAAATATGACAAATTATTTGTCACACACTTGAAAAACATCGTGACTCAATGCCATATGGTCACCACTAAACGTTTTGTCACCCATATTTTTAGTGTAGCCAAATTCCGTTACATATGGATCAGTAACTTAATATGTGTGTCTAAAGTTTAGTTTGTGTTAGCTTGCTAAAAGCTAATGTGTTTAGTCACATTTACTTCTAACACTGTGACCAAATGGCATATATGGTCACACTAAAATGTTTTGTTCCACACTTATCATAATATATTTTGTGGCCATTTGAGATCATTAGTCACACAAAATAATATTTCTTCCATTTAAACACCATCTGGTCCACTTATTAACACTTTTGTCACTTTATGCTTAGTTGTATGTGATAAATACCCAAACAAACATGCTTTGTGTGGCTCTAATATTACAAAAGGTCACTCAAACATCAAATTCATGTGGCATTGGATGATCAATTGTCACACATAATACAACATTTTCAATTTAAAACCATATGGTCACACTTATTAACACTTATGGATACTTTATGCTTAATTATATGTGACTAAATACCCAAAACAAACATGCTTTGTGTAACTAAATATTACAAAAGGCCACACTCACATAAAATTCATGTGACCATTGGATGATTAATAGTCACACAAAATACACATTTCTTCGATTTAAACTCCATATGGTCACACTTATTAACACTTTTGGCCACTTTATGCTTAATTGTATGTGACTAAAACACCAAAAAAAAAAACATGCTTTTGTGTGGAGCTAAATCTTACAAATGACACAAAACATAACATTCATAGTGGCGCATTGGATATAAATATTAGTCACACAAAAATACACATTTTCTTCACTTTAACATCATATGGTATACTTATTAACAATTCTTGGTTCACTTTATGCTTAGTTGTATGTGTCTAAATACCCCAAACAAACATGTTTGTGTGGCTAATTATTACAAACAAGGTACACAAATCTTCCAATTCATCTGTGTGTCATTGGATGATCAATAGTACACACACATACACATTTCTATTTAAACACCCCATATGGTACACTTAATACATTTTGGTCACTTTAGCTTAGTTGTATTGTTGACTAATTACCCCAAAATAAACATGCTTTGTGTGGCTAAATCTTAACAAAAGGTCACAAACCCATCACCTTATGTGGCATTTGGCTGATCACTCGTCCACACCACATAGACATATTGTTTCTCACTTTTAAACACTATTTGCGTCACACTTATTAACACTTTTGGTCACTATATGCTTAGTTGCATGTGACTTAAATACTAAAAAAAACCATATATACCTAAAGAAAAAACAAAGGATGTTACACACCCGCAAGAATCGAACCCGCGACCTCTTAAGAAAGTCAGCAGGTTACCATCTTGCAGCGCAACCTTTCGTTAAAGTAAGATTTTCCGTTTAAATAGAAGTTTAAGCTCATTGTTTTGGTAATAGATTCAATGCTTTTAATAAAAGGATGTTAACTCAGCAAGCATTGAACGACGACTCCTTACGGAAGTCAAGCGGTTTACGATCTTGCCAGAAGTAACCATTCGTTAATGTTTATGCATTTGTTAATAATAGAAGTTTAACGGCTTTCATGGTTTTTTGCTAGAGCTTAAAGAGGCTTATAGAAAAGTGTTATTTAAACCGTGCTTTTTCTCCCTTGTTATGTAATGTGCAAGTTGCAATAACACATACACCCAATCCATAAACATCACAAACAAAACAGACCTAATCATCATATTTTTATAGGTTTTACAATGTACATGATTTTTCTACATTACATAAGTCGCCATAGTTTGATTGCTAAACAAAACACAAACAAAAGCAAACATCTAAAACATGTTATACATGCTCAGCTTCACATGAACCTTCTTTTCCCTTTGCCTTATCTGCTAAGTTTTTGATTTCCTGGCTCCCATTTTCTTTTCAATATCATCCATGTTAGTAACACTTGTTAGTCCCAGCACACATCCTGTGACTGGTACAGGGTTATACATGTTTGGATTGTGTTTCTTGCAAACTGGTACATATTTACCTTTAGACATTGCAGAGTTAAAGTCATCAATGCAATCCTTGTCTGTGTTTCCCTTGTTTGTGGTTTCCATGTTTGTGATTTCATTATCTGTGCTTGAAAAGTAGTTCCATTCTAGATATTCCTCAATTGTGTCACATCCATAAGATCTTGCATGCCTTGTGTTGATGGCCCATAAAAATACTAGAGCACTGTTTTTTGCTGCCATCTCTGTATCTAAGCTGTTCTGAGAGCTCATGTCAATTATCTCTTGCGAAGAAAATAAAGTATAGCATGATAACATCCTCACCAAAAAACACAATTTGTCAATCAAATAAGCAAATAACATAATATAGAAGATAACTCATTATTTATTAACCAAATACAAACATTCTAAATAATAACTTCTGTTACAGGCTCATATTGAAACACTCATTTATTTTTTATAGTAGATTAACATCTACTACCATTACATAAGGACCAAAAAACATAACATCATAAAGTAGATTAACATCACTATCCACTTCTAAGCTTCCTTACTTTCCCCTATCTTTCTTCGTAAACAGTCAGCAAAAGTATTGTATCTTCACTCCAAAGGTCTTGGCTTTAATAGCATCCCTGGTTTTAGCATTTGCAAGCCCATGTACACAATTTGTTATTGGTACAAGGCTTTTGACAATGAGTGTATTAGTTGATGCTTGTAGCTTAGCCTTAGACCCACATGCTTTCTCCTTTAGCCTTAGGAGATGCCTTAGGATGCTTGTGCCTTAGGCCAACATACATGCTTTATCTTTTCATGTCTTTCCAAGTAGGGTTTCTACATCATTCTCTTACTCCTGACTTTTTGAACCCAAAACCTGCCATTGTCCTTGTACTCATCTGACAAATAGTGGTACCATTTGATCAAACTCTTAGGTGATTCTGGAGAGTCATAATCTATCTCCTCGAAAGTGCTAATTTGAGAAGTGTTGTATGAGTCTGAGTTGTTGTCTGAGCTACTATCTACATTCACAACTAATGTTTTCTGCAAGCTTAACAACTAACGTCTAAGCTATGCATACTTAAGGAGTCTTTACAATTAAATATGTGACTAAATACCCAAAACAAACATGCTTTGTGTGACAACATATTACAAAAATCCATACAAACATAACATTCATGTGGCCATTGGATGAACAATAGTCACACAAAATACACTTTCACTTCACTTTAAACACCATATGGTCACACTTATTAACACTTTTTGGCCACTTTATGCTTAATTGTATGTGACTTAATACCCAAAACAAACATGCTTTGTGTGACTAAATATTACAAAAGGCCACACAAACATAAACTTAATGTGGCTATTGGATGATTAATAGTCACACAAAATACACATTTCTTCCCTTTAAATAGCATATGGCTATTATATAGAGCAAAATGTGAAATTGGATGTGAACTATATATTCATAACAAGAAAATAAAAAAGGATTTTACACCCCAACAAGAATCGAACCCGCGACCTCCCTTACGAAAGTCAAGCGGGTTACCATCTTGCCAGAGTAACCTATTCGTTAATGTAATGCATTTTCTTTATAATATAGATGTTTAAGCTTCATTGTTTTTGGCTAGTAGCTTAAAGAGTGCTTATAGAAACTGCTTATTAAACCGTGCCTTCTTCTCCCTCTACTTATTTCAAACTTGTTTCACTTTTAATAAGTACTTTAGCCTGCAAATGCAATGTGCAAGTGCAATGTGCATATGCAAGCTGCAAATGCAATGTGCAAGTTGCAATAACAGACAAACCAGGCAATAAGCAAATTTAATAGCAGTTTTAAAGCCGATAATAAGCAGTTTAATAAGCAAAATTAAGCAGTTTATTAGAAACTTCATGACTCATCCGGGGCATCCCCCGGGTTTGAAAGCCTCGTATACAAACATATAAACCAAACATGAAGTAAAAAATTAATAGATAAAATGAAATCCTTCACAAGAGTATTTGCAGCAAAACAAAAGCTTAAAAAGGTTCTGCACAGTACAAACATAAATCCATAAACAAGTACAAAAAATCTAATGTCTATATTCTTTAAAAGCACGAGTGAAATATGATAAAGGTAGAGTGTGACAACTTGAGCATGACATGGTTCACTTGGATTTTCGTATAACAACACCTCCACAGTTAGTTTGATAGTAGTCATCTCGTGATTCATTACCCAAGTCACGTCGATTTACACATGGCAATATGTTATCATTGCGATGGGGAATGACGGTACTAAATTCCTCATCGACTTCGTCATACGTATCTTTATAATTCTTGGGAGGTATCTTAAAGACAATAGACAATTTTTTTATCTATCTGGTCTTTTACATAAAACACTTGTCGTGCTTGTGAGGCTAATATGAAGGGATCAACCTTGTGGCCTAAATTATTTAGGTCAACCAATGTATACCCAAGATTATCGCGTTTCACACCACCAGCTCTGTGATTAATCCAATCACATTTGGAAAGAGGAATTCGCCTAAAACGGTAATCTAGTACCCATATCTCTTGTAAAACCCCATAATAAAATGCTTGTCTTGTGGTTGCAACTTCTTTAGATATGTGCAGATCTATTGCCTCAACACTAACCCCACTGTTCTGGTAAACTTTGCCATCATGACATTTCGTACGAAAGGTATACCCATTGATGTTATATGCATCGTATTTCACTACGGTGGCGCGTGGTCCATATGATATCCACCTTACAGTTTCTGATACACTTTCTTTGGAGATCGCTAACTCTCTCTCAACCTGAATTTCATTACAAGTATATATTAGCTTCAAATTGAAGGAACAACAAACAAACAATTATAAATAACATACGATTAATTACCTCTTTGCGTAACCACTTAGCAAAAGATTTACTGTGCTCATTCTCCAGAAATGCTATTCGTTTACCCGGGTTTTCTGTTTTCAAAACTTGCTTGTGTCTCCTAAAACAATGTCTTTGATTATTATATTTGATAGAACATTTTAAGTAACAAAATAGACATGTGTAAGTAATACTCATTGGGATTAAAAGTCTTCTCAATACTGTTTTGATTACTGCTGCTCATGTTTATGTTAATGCTGCTTAGCTGAATTTAGTGTTGCTTATGAACTTCAAAGAAAATGTGCCAAAGTGTTTACTACTGCTAGTACATAGTTACTACTGCTAGTGAATATTAGTACTGTTTGTTAGTTAGTACTGCTAGTTAATAAGTTAGTACTGTTTGTTAGTACTGCTTATATTATATGTAGTAAGTTATTTGATTATTGAAAAGATTATAGATACTTAGATTGATCTAATATAACTAAAACTTAAACAAGCTTAAGGAATTCGATCTATTGAAGTGGGATCAACAATACTTACTCGATATACGGTACAATTTCATCTGTATTATGTATTACATAAAAATGTGCTTTCTAAAAGAGTTTCACGGAAACTTCACTTGATTTGCCAGCCGACAATGGCTGTCCTTCCTCATTTTCATCAGTTTCATGTTTATGAGGTGGGATACCAATAGTTTCCATGGATTTATGATATTCGCTAAAAAACTCTATTGTTTCTTTCGCAATAGTCTCCTCAGTAATGCATTCCTCTGGTTTATTTCTGTTTCGCACATGTCCTTTAATAACCTTCATACATCTTTCGAAGGGATACATCTACCAAAAGCATATGGGACCACAGTGTCTCTACTAGTTCTGCTTGCATCTTATCTAGTTCTTGTAATATGATTTCTTTGCTACATATCGATTTAAAGAAAAAGCAAAACCTATTAATAGCATATCGTGTGGGTGGGTGCATGATTGAATGTATTGCAATGGGCAAAAACTCTTGAATTAGCATGTGATAGTCATGCGATTAAAGGCTAATGAGCTTCTTATCCTTTAGGTTAACCAAACTAGAGAAATTTGAACAATAACCTTGTGGTACCCTGATGTTGTGTAACATTTCACAAAAGGTGTCTTTTTCAACATTCGTCAATGTGTAACCTGCTGGAGGTAGTGTTGTTTTGTATTCTTCTAGCATAACAAACAACTCTGGTTTAACCCCCAAGTCAGGCAGATCCAATCGAGCATTCCATCTTTCGTCTTTCCCAAAACATGTAGCAAAGTTCCGACTAGACTCTCAGCAACATTCTTTTCTACATACATAAAATCAATACAATGTGGAACATAATTATGCCTCTAATACCTAAGTTTTCGATACCAAATGTTAAATTTCTTCCAATATGCACCGTTTTGTCTGTTTACTTAGCTTGAACTACCCTCTTCTTCTGATGTGTTTCATTTCTGCTTTTGAATCTTCCCACCTCTGCCTCTCATATCTTCTTACTTTTTGATGCCTTATTGTTTGTTCATTTTCCTTTTCCCCACTTATTTTCAATATTTTGTACCTCGTTGTATATTGGTTCCCCGGTCATTGGAATTAGAGCTGGGAGAAATTATTGTTGTCCATTAAATGCCTTCTTGTGCTTTCTGAACGGATGGTTATATGGTAGATATCGTCTGTGATCAACATAACTTTGCTTGGATGAGGCAGAAAGTCTAACACAGTTTGTATCTTTCCCACATACTACATAACCTTCGAATCTACTCTACGGGCAACCACATAATGTACCAAGTGCAGGGTAATCATTTATTATCCATAACACAACGACACGTAGATTAAAGTTATCTTTTGTGGAAACATCATATGTATCAACCCCTGTCTTGAATAAGGTATGTAGATCATCAACTAACAGTTCTAAAAAAACATCGATATCATTTCCCGGGTATCTTGATAATAATACCGAAAGCATGATAAACTTTCTTTTCATATACAACCATGGAGGAAGGTTGTCTATGACAGTTAAAACTGGCCATACACTGTGATGCCTATTTCCTGTGTTGACGTCAACCCCATTAGCTGATATTCCTAGCCATAGATTTCTTGGATCTTTAGCAATTTTGGGGAATTTTTCATCTATGGTACGCCATGCCTGTGAATCTGTGGGGTGATGTAACACACCATCTGTTATCCTCCATGTCGCGTGCCATCTTAAATCTTCTGAAATACTCTGTATCTTAAATAGTCGCTGTAGTCTTGGTATAATTGGAAAGTACCACATTACCTTTGCTGGAATGTTTTCATACACTTTATGTGTCTTATTATCCACCTTCCATCTTGATATCCCACTAGTTCGACACACAGTCAGATCCTTGTCATCCTTCCAGTAAAGAAGACAGTTGTTGATACATGCATGTATCTTTTTGTATCCTGATCTCATCAATTTCATAACTTTTTTGGCTTGATAAGTTTTTTCCACCATTTCGTTATGAGCAGGTAGCATCTTTTTTATCAATCCTAGTAATTCAGTAAAGAACTTATCAGAAGCTCCGTACTTACCCTTCAAGTTGAGTAGTTTAACTATTGCAGACAACTTTGTGAAGTCAGGACATCCTTCGTAAAGAGGCTTCTCTGCGTCTAATAATAGTTCTTCAAACTTGACAAGGTCATCCTCATCAAAATTATCTTTTGTAGCATTAACCATTTCTACTGTTGCTAGGCCATCTGTTGGAATATCTGAAGCAAAATATGTGTCGTTGTAACACCCCCATAAATCACAACAACAGCGGAATACCACTTTGGAGTGCTACCTCATAGTATAAAGTACAAGTTACAGAAAATGACCTCAAAAGAGACGTTAATAAAATGTCACATTCGATTAAAACTTCAGAGTAAAATCAGGTCCCAATAATTTATGTTTTAACAAGATTACAAGATTTCAATCGTGACTCATTTTGTATATTTAAGGAAAAATAGTTATCGAATGTGAAGAAAACTGAGTCCTTGAGTTTTGTTGATATCCACGCGTCTCGAATGCTCCCAATGCTCAGCTAGCAAAATAATAACCTGAGAAAATACATGCAAAAACGTCAACAATAATGTTGGTGAATTCATAGGTTTAAGTAAAACCAGTATTGAAATAGTTCAAGGAATATTTCTGTAAGAAGAGTAGCGTTTCCACATTCAAAAGTATGGTTTTCAAAATCTAAGTAATGTGTCAATAACCATTGAGTGAATCCATAGAGTTTGTAAGAGATAAAAGAGAACACAAGTTTGGTTCATCGAGTGGCTTGTTGTACGGACAAGCCATTAATCACGTTTCTATTGCAATGAGCTCATGACACCGAAACCTTGACGGTAATGCATATCATATGCATTCTTGTTTGCCCCTAAAGTAGGTATTATTGCCTTATACCTAAATTCTAAATACAAATTATCCGTTGACTGGGTGCTCGAAAGGATTCGATTCATACCCCCGGACAGGGCTGTCAAACCCAATAGATCTATTTATTTGTACTAGCGCTCACCCATTATAGGCAATTAACAGTTCATGATGTTGGGGTCTTTTGGCAATAACTACTCATGCAATTAATTTCATAAGCGGGTCAGGCATACCCTTCAAGCACTTGTGTTCCATTAGAAAAACAAAGTATGTGTTCAAAACTCACGGTTTTGTAAATAGATAATCGATGATCTCAAATCATATAGTAAGCACATCAAGCTTCAATAAATTCATGAGTAAACAACCAAGTATCAAACATGTATTAGAAATCAGGTGGTAGGCAAGTAAAAGCTTTAGTAAAAACATTCATGTAACGCTTATGTAGTAGTAACCGATAAGTTATTCGGTAAAACAAACATGTATTCTCACCCCAAAAATAGTTTAAGAAAACCATTAAAATGAAAAAGTGGGGCTATGAACTCACCTTGATGCTGCAGAACAATTAGCAGAGATGCAAATATTAGGCAAACACAATAGAAACCGAAACGGCTCGATCAAGAAGTTGCAGTTTATCTTAACGGTTATGACCCACCAGCTTAGTATGATGAATGAGGGTTTTCCGATAGATGAGTACATTAACGCGACACGTCGATAAAGGATTAAGGTTTCAAGTTGTATGAGTTTGGTGGTTGGTTGAATAAAATGAATCGAAAAGCAAACGCAAAGTGTGTAATATATTCCGTATATATTACATATGAAAATAAACACTTACATAATTCATATGTTGAACTATATAATAAAGAAACATTTAAAAGAATAAATCGAAGTGATAATAAAGAATGTGATAAAGTAATTAGACCAAATAATTCGACACGGGTTAGGGAAAACACCACTTTAATAGTTATAATATTCTTGCATAAAAATAAACGTACGTTTTAAAGTTACAAAATAAGTAAAAGATGTTTCTAAAGTTTTTACAAAAAGTTATGACTTTATTTCCTAGTCCAGGATTTATAAAAATAATATTTATAAATTAATATTTTATTTTCTTGACGGGTTTTTGTTAAAATAGTTATCTCGTTTGTAAAAGCATAGTTTTCGATCTTTCACCGGGTTATTGTATATTTATAATTTAATAGTTTTAAAACTATATAACTTTGTCCATTTATCGGGTTTTTAATATAATAGAAATTTTATTGAAAACTACTAAGTATAAGAATTTTTAGAAATTTCGGCATGACCTTGCCGTTTATACAACGTTTCCCTTATTCATAAATTTCAATATTTTTCCATGAAGAGTAAATGAAGATCTAAGCTAATAATGAAGCATATTAAGCATTAAACTACTAAATAAGCACAATTAAGCTAATCTAAACAGAAGTAAGCAAGTAATAAGCAATTATAAGCTAAAATTTAGAAATAAGCTAGAAAATGTAAATAGGAAACTTACAATTGCCTCTGCACAAAACAAGGCTTATAAATGCTCTTTTGAGCTATCAATAAGCTCCAGCTTATCCTAAGATAAGCTGGTGGGGTCCCTGGAAGCCCATCCCTTATTGGGGGGTGTGGGGTGTGTAGCTGGGGACCTTCCTTCCATAATAAGCTGTGGTATTTTGATTGTAGATTTGAATAAGATAAGCTCAACTAAGCTTTTGAAAGCTTAGTTGAGTAATTAGCTAGCTTAAAAGAGATATGACAACTGATTGAGAGCTTATTAGAATAAGTGAAAGCTTAAAATTAACCATTATCATTGTTAAGTGAAAAGCAAATAAAATCATAATATATAAAAGTGAACTACAATTCATTAATAAAACTAATTACAATGCTTTAAAAATAGATTACAAATATTATAAAATGACATTAAGGAAGGCTAAAAATTACAAAATAAAACTATGTTTACACAAAGGCTAACACTAAATTACACTAGATAAATCCTGTGAAGGAAGAAAGGTCTTGTATTTATAGGATTGAAGAAGCTTCTAGTCCTTATGGAAAACACGCTCCTTTCAGTCTTGATCTTAACCCTTGAATCCTTGCCAATCATTAGATGCCCTCTTGTAGCCCTTGGATCAAATTGTAAGCACACGGATTGCCAAGCTGGCAATCCCATATCTTTGGAGTTGTGTGTTTCTTTTGCACTAGGGGAGTGGGAGGGGGGGGGAGAAGAGGGGGGTGGGAGGAGTTTTAAGTGCAAAAACCCCTTTTGGAGTGTGTTCCTTGAGCCCACGTGTCTCCCCTTGTCCTCATTGACCATCAAAGCCTAGTGGTGACTTTTAATGCTGACTATAAGCTTGGTACTCGAATCTTTGTTCCACATCATTAATTGAACTTTACCCTTTGTTTTTGATGCAGGGTTAATTACTTGGGACGATGATGAACAGTAACAACAACTTTTCTTGCTTATTTTTTACTTTTATACGTTTATGTTTGACCCGGGGTTTAGATGGGTTGACTTGGGCTCGGGATTAAAAAGAATTGGGCTGTGATTTATTGGGCTCGGGTTAAAAGGTAAAAGGTTAAATGGATTTGGTTATATGGCTAACGATCGTTAGTCTTTTTAATTAAAAAGGACTAACGGTGTTAAATGTATAAGGATCATTTGTGAAATTTATTTAACATTGAGGGGCTGTTTTTGGAGATTTAAGGGTTTTGTATTTTAGTGGGTTGACAAAGGGTTGACCGAGGTTGACTTTGTTGACCTTTGCTAGAAACTTTCCGGCTCTTTGTGTACTCTATCCGTTCCCGTGTTAACTAGTTTGAACCGGTTTTTTGACCGTTTTTCTTGTGATTTTTGCAATATCCGTACCTACACATCACAAATGACAAAACAAGCAATATACAAGCATAATTTGCACAATTTGTTCATTTTAAGGCCATTTTTGGTATAAAAAGGATATGTGATTTCTCACATATCAAAATTCCCCAAACTAAGCGATTGTCGTGTCCTCACGCAATGTTATATGCTCTAAAACCAAATACCTCAAAACTTCCCCAAACTAAATCTTTGAAAAGTAGCAAAGACTTTTGTGGGGAGAGTTAAGAAATCACAAGCTTTAAAACACCCCATTTTCCCATTTTTCAAAACTTTTTCCATTTTTATGATTTTTTTAGCAACTAACTAGAATATTCCGACTTTCGTTATTTCCATAACCGTTAGGGATCATAGAACAAGATGCATTTCGATCCGAGAATGCCCCAAAAAGGATAAATTCATCGTCCCCGACTTTTCACTTGCTCCAAACCAAGCTTAAAACGAAATCACCGCTAAATATCAGTTAAGATGCTATTACTACTCATATTTGCAACTTGTGAACTTTTCACTCCCGATAATTATTATATCTTAGGTGAATGTGCTATTTTGAATTTCAACCATGGATCAACATTTTGCAAAATTCTATGCTTCACGTTCCACCTGAGAATAATGAGTTTGAAGGCGAGATCATCCCATGTAACGACTTTCGTCTCGGCACATCCCAACCTTGCGGCTAAGTGACCAGGCTTTTGACACCCCACAGAGACTAGTATCGGGACTCACGGACCTTAGGTTTCAAAAACTCTCAGGTTTCCCGTATATACATAGCTTATTTAAAAACTTAAAATGAAATAGTCAAAGTTCAAAAGCATATTTAAATTTAACAAAAAAAGATCTATTTATTAATTCAAACTTAATATTAAACATAACATTTATGCAATTGTAACCCTCGACCTTTTAGAAGGCTGCAACATCGGTTGTGAGCCGGCAAGATGCAGCAAACTTTTATCAGTCTCGGATTTTTATTCTTACTATGGGCTTTCTTTAGAAGGCTGTAACATCGGTTGTGAGCCGGCAAGATACAACAAACTTTTATCAGCCCACAGTTTATAATTATTATTTATTATATTTTTTTTCATTTTTCATCATTTCAAATTTTATTTATTTATTTATTTATTTTTTAAAAGATACTTTATATAGAGAAGACTTCTTTTTGAAAAATTTAAGTATAAATTTGAACTAAGACTAAAATTTTTGCTATTAACTACATAAAATTTGTTGATTTAAGTTTAATCTCCAAAAATAGCACGTATGATTAGTCTGGTTAAGAGCTTATGGGAGAAAAAGCCACAAATTACATACATGAGCTCTTAAGATTTCCAAATAATCCTTGTTTAGCATCCAACTCATACTTAACTCTATCATTTTTCGTTCTTCGCGAATTTCCACGAACGCTTAGCCTAAAAGTTAAGGAACAAGCTAGAGCTCAACACGCTCGATCGAGTCAAAATTTATTCTTATTCTAACCACAGTAGGAAAGCAAAATTGGTAGACAAAACACTATTTTATTTTTTGACACTTTTGAAAATATTTTCATTTTTTAAAATTTTTTTGTAAGAAAACGGGGTAACGTGAGAACAACGGGAAAAACGTAGATCAATCATATCGAGAATATACTACCCATACAAAAATTAAACATTGTCCCAATGATAACTAAGCTTAAGACTTAAAAAAACCCCCCCCCATACAAACTCAAAAAGTCGAAAGCATAATCCAAGGATGAAGAAAGTAATACAAAAATCTCAAGCCGTTTATCAAGTATGCTAAAAGATAAATGTTAGTCGATAATAATCTTAAGATATTGGATTTCCCCAAACTAATTGCAAGAAAAGGCTAGGAAGCTCGAGTGAACCAGGACAAAACACCGAACACGAGAGTCTTTAAAACTTTTGGGTCAATCCTACAAAAAATCACAAGCACAAACAACAAGAATTGGAAGAGTACAAGCCTCCTCACATCACAATAGAAATAAGAAAGAAGATAGAAAGATAAGCATGGGGTGCCTCCCACGAAGCGTTTTGTTTTTGGTAACCGAGTCACATAGCTTGGCTCGATCCCCGAATTTATTCGTCCTTAGAGAAAGTTTGGAGATCATGAAATACCTTGGGTGGTAAGTCCCCTCCGAAGTAATGCTTCACACGATGACCATTCACCTTAAAGTTTTGAGATAACTCGATGGTTCCGTATGGAAAAAAGTTTTGTGATGGTGAAAGGTCCTGACCAACGAGTTTTAAGCTTTCCCGAGAATATCTTTAGACGAGAGTTGAAGAGTAAAACTCGATCACCAACATTGAAAATGCGGTTTTTGATCTTTGATTTGTGAAGCTTCTTTGTCCTCTCTTTATATATCAAATAATTTTCGTAAGCTTGATCCCGAAGCTCATTAAGTTCATTAAGTTGAAGCTTCCGGTAATCACCCGCGGTTTTAAGATCGAAATTAACATGTTTCAAAGCCTAATATGCTTTATGCTCTAACTCGATAGGTAAATGGCAAGACTTTTCGTACACTAATTTGTAAGGCGTACAACCAATTGGTGTCTTAAAAGCGGTACGAAATGCCCACAAAGCGTCATTTAGTTTGTCTGACCATGAGGCACCTCCACTTGACCGCTCATTTGAGGGTGGTAAGCGGTAGCAAGACGATGAGTGACCCCATACTTAGACATTACTTTAGTAAATTTATAATAGCTCTAGGTGTTCCGAATCGGGCGAAAAGAGATTTCAAAAACTTAACTACAACTCGAGCATCATTTGTGGGGAGCGCCTTTGCTTCCACCCACTTCGAAAGATAATCAACGGCAACGAGGATGTATTTATTTCCACGTGAAGACGGAAAAGGTCCCATAAAATCGATACCCCATACATCGAAGATTTCACAAACTTGAATAGCGTTTTGAGGCATCTCATCTCGTTGTGAAATTTTGCCTTGTCTTTGACACGTATCACAAGATTTGATCATAGTATGGGCATCTCGATATATGGTCGGCCAAAAGAAACCGGCATCAAATACTTTTCGAGCGGTGAGATTGGCACTATGATGGCCCCCGGTGGGTCCTTCATGACAAGCTTTGAGGATATCATTAGCTTCTTGCCCATGCACACACCTTCGAATGATTTGATCCGCACAAATTCAAAAAAGATAGGGATCATCCCAGAAATAATGTTTAACGTCCTTGAAACTTCCTCTCTTTTGTTGAGTCGTCATTCCTTTGATGATAAAATTCCCCGCATGGAAATTTGCAAAATCCGCAAACCATGGGGTACTTTCACTAGATATTACACCAAGAGTCTCTAAAGGAAAATTTTCATTTATGTCTTTATTTTCTAACACATCCTTATGAGGATTCTCAAGTCTAGATAAATGATCGGCCGCGAGGTTCTCACTTCCTTTTTTATCACGGATGGTGATATCAAATTCTTGTAGGAGGAGCACCCACCGGAGCAACCTCGGCTTGGCATCTTGTTTATTCATAAGGTACTTTAAAGCCGAGTGATCCGTATACACTATGCTTTTAGATAAGACAAGATATGGTCGAAACTTTTCAAAAGCATACACAACGGCAAGCATTTCTTTCTCCGTCGTAGTGTAATGAATTTGAGCTTCGGTCATTGTCTTACTAGCGTAATGTATAGGCTGAAAGTGCTTCATCTTTCGTTGTCCTAAAACCGCACCAATCGCGAAATCACTTGCATCACACATAAGTTCGAAAGGTAGGTTCCAATCTGGGACAACTAAGATCGGAGCTTCGGTAAGCTTCTTTTTAAGAGTCTCAAAAGCATCAATACAATCCTTAGAAAACACAAACGGTGTTTCCTTCTCAAGAAGGTGAGTCATAGGTCTAGCTATTTTGGAAAAGTCTTGGATAAAACGTCGGTAAAAACCCGCATGACCTAGGAAACTCCTAACACCTTTTATGGTAGTCGGGTGAGGGAGCTTAGCGATAACATCGACTTTAGCACGATCTACCTCAATTCCTGACTTCGAAATTCTATGTCCTAACATAATTCCTTCTCTATACATAAAGTGGCACTTTTCCCAATTAAGAGCTAAATTCGAGTCTTCATACCTTTTCAGCATCTTTTCTAAATTGGAGAGGCACGAATCAAAACTATCCCCAAAAACCGAGAAATCGTCCATAAACACTTCCATAGTCTTTTCGATCATGTCATGGAATATGACTATCATACACCGTTGGAAAGTACCGGGAGCATTACACAAGCCAAAAGGCATGCGACGGTACGCGAAAGTTCCATACGAGCATGTGTAAGTAGTTTTCTCTTGGTCCTGGGGATCTATCGGTATTTGAAAATCGCCCGAAAATCCATCTAGAAAACAATAAAACTCATTTCTGGCTAATCTTTCTAACATTTGATCCATAAACGGCAATGGAAAATGATCTTTTTGACTCGCTTCATTTAATTTCCTATAGTCGATACAAACTCTCCACCCGGTAACTAAACGTGTCGGGATTAATCCATTCTCTTCATTAGCAACAACAGTTATTCCTCCTTTCTTTGGAACACAATGCACTGGACTAACCCATGGGCTATCGGAGATTAGGTAAATCATGCCGGCATCAAGAAGTTTTAGGACCTCCTTTTTGATTACTTCGTGAATTTTTAGGTTAACCCGTCTTTGACTTTGAACCGTGGGTTTGTAATCATCCTCCATCAAGATTTTGTGTGTACAAAAACGAGGGTCAATACCCTTGATGTCGGTGATTTTCCAAGCAATGGCCCGTTTATAAGATTTGAGCACTTTAGAAGAGAGCATATTATTCATCACTTTTTAAACCTTTTGCAATAATCACTGGTAACTTGTCGTTTTCTTCTAAGTAAGCATATTCCAAATGAGATGTTAAATCTTTTAACTCTAATTCCGGAGGTTCTTCCATTGAAGGTTTTGCCTTGATTATTTCTCCTTGCTTTAGGTCCATCAGAGGGAGTTGAAACGGGTCATTATTTAATAATTTTTCAATTAAGCAAATATCTCCCTCCGAATTGCAATCGGCATGATCAATTTCCGGTGAAATCGAATCATCCTTGAGATAAACTTCGATCTCTTCTAAAATGAATTCGGAAGTAAGAGGCTCAAACATCGGGGTGGGATTGCCACCCAAAGATTTATTAGAAAACCCTAGCAATTCCGGAGCATACTCCTCACAAACCTCATCAATGATGTCAATTCGGTTAATCAACACATCCTCATATGAAGAGTAGAATTTCGTCGTTTGATCTAGATTAAAAGTGATGGCTTTGTTATTAACCCGAAGGGTTATTTCTTCTCTATAAACATCAATTAAGGCACGATCGGTTCTTAAAAAGGATCTCCCAAGTATGAGAGGTACTCGAGGATCAGCTTCAAAATCTACAACAACAAAGTCGGTAGGAAAGTGGAACTTTCCCACTTTGACATAAACGTCTTCGGTGTGTCCTTTAGGATGAGTTATAGATCGATCCGCTAACTCAAGAGTCATCCGAGTTGGTGTAAGTTCGGGTAAAGAAAGCTTTTTCCAAATGGAAAGAGGCATAAGATTTATGCTCGCGCCAAGATCGGCCAAGGCGTGACATACATCCATTCCCGGGAAATTACATGGTATAAGAAACTTGCCGGGATCTCCTAGCTTTTCGGGAAGCTTTTTGAGGAGCATCGCCGAGCAATTTTCGTTCAACGGTATCTTAGCTAACTCAAGCAACTTTTCCTTATTCATGAGCAAATTCCTAATCGTAGGAGCAAATCTTGGCCTAAAAAACAAAGCGTCTGCGAAGCTAATGTCAAAGCGTAAATCTTGGAACATTTGAAAAATCTTCTCTTTTTGATAAGAAGCTTTTTCACGGAACTTTTAATCATTACGTCGTGAAGGATACGGAATATTCGGCTTAGGTAAAGTCTTCGGAACATCGGGTTCCAGAATCGGAATGGGATTAACCGGAGGTGGGATGTGGCGGTAACTTCCCTAGGAAAATTTGTTTGCTCTTTATCTGTTGTCTCCTCGGTTTCTCGTTCTACTACCTTTTTAAGAGAATGATTAGTAGGAATCGAGAGTCCCTCGTAAGCAACATCACTTCGAGTAGTGATCGCTTTCATCTCACCCTTCGAGTTTGGAATGGTATTACTCGTAAGAGTACCCGAAGTTGAGGCTTGGTTTTGGAAGAATCTACTTAACATATTTTGCAAATAGTTGAAAAACATTTTGTTGATTCATCAAGACGCTTGTTGAGTCTTCATTGTGTTTTGAATTTCATTCTTAACTTATCCTTTCAACGAATTGATTTGATTTTGCATGTTTCTCATTATTTGATCATTAGTTCTCTTATAACTTGAAAACTCATTTGAAAACTCTTGTTGAACATGATTATTAGGAACTTGAAAAGGTTGGTTTTGAAATCCTTGATTTTGAAAATTTGGAGCATGATTGTTTTGAGCTTGAAAACCTTATTTCCCCGTGAAATTATTTCCCGATAAAATTATCCCTGACCTTGATTATTATTGTCCTATTTTGACCATTGTTTTTGCATCCGGAGCAAAACCTGGGTGGTGCCGATTTGATTACTAACACGGTTCGGAGGGTACCTTGATTGTCGAGCGCCCTGTTGCCGCACAAAACCCCGTCTAGAAAATACACGTTTAGTTGAATAAATAAGGTTTAACAAAGACATGTTTTGATATACTACAAATAAAAGGAGTTTTAAGTTCACATCGAATGTTAAAGTAATGCAAGAAATCTCCGACTTAATGAAACCGCAAATTGTGACTCTAGTGGGATGCTCTAAAGTAATCTAAGATAATGCAAGTTACAGACCTGAGACATACATGCTAAAACGGTCAACATTAAAGTTGGTAAGTTCATATGATTCAGTAAGTTGAAATGTGAACCACAAGATTTTAGTGATCACTGCTTCACTCGCAGTATCATGAAAAGATTTAGTGACTATTGCTTTACTCACAGTATCATGAAAAGTGTGATTATTATAACAAATACAATACACAAGAAAAGTATTACTACTGCATTAAGCTCATGACACTGAAGCCTTAAGTATGCGTTGTTGTGTTTGTCTGTTGCCTTGGTAGGTGTTTTTCCAAACGCCCAGGGTTCCTCAAATGAAATGCGTCCGTTTGACCAGTACATTCGGCCAAGTGAGAGTTACCAACACCCGGACGGGAAAGTTCAATCCCAATAGATTTATTCACAATATTCGCGCTTACTACGTAATTAACGGTTCATGATAGTGGGGACTTCATGGCAAATGTGGTAACATAGTGTCAATCCGTAAAGTTTTAAGTATTTGTGTCCATAAGTAAAACGAGCAATGTATTCTCACCCCAAAGTATTTTAAAATACGAATTAAACAAGTAATAGTGGGGTTATGAAACTCACAAGGTTATGGAAAACTAGAAGGGGGGTTGAATAGTTTACTGCTTTTTTGTTTAATGTTTATGTTTGTTTATAAAAACTTAGATTCGACTTTTTGTGAATTCAATACTTGCACAATATGAATAATATAAATAAGTGAGAACGAATAAATAAATAAGAGATAAGAGTTAGAAAGATCAAACCACAACACAAATATTTATAGTGGTTCGGTTACGAAGCACCTCTTCGCCCTACTTCACTCCTCGAGCACCTAACTCGAGAGTTTTCTTCAATATGTCAACTGATGTGTATAGTTATATATACGTATAATATCAAAGTATAAAGAAATTTACTAAAAATCCTTGAGGACAAAGATTTAAAGTAAAAATCTACACAAAAATATTTCACGTTTACCGGTAAGTGATTACCGGGTCGTTTTCCTAAAGATTTATAAAATTGAGACCCCGTTTGTTATTTAGACAATGACTTGAATTGGTTCGAAGATGATTGTTTTCTAAAATCCTAATAGTGCACAAATAAAAAGCACAATTAAAGCTAACTACGAAAAAAAACGTTAACGGGAATTTAATAAAACGCGACAAATAAGCAATTGAACTAAAATTAAACCCTAAATGATTTTCTAAACTTTTTCTAATCCTATTTGACTATTTAAAAAGAAAAGGCTAAGGAAATTCTAAAACGAGGGTGTTTAAATCTTAAAAATGAAGAAAACGAGAACGGGGATCAAATCCCGTTCTTTAAAAAGTGAAATTACAAAATATTAACCCTATGGAATTAAATTTAAATCCTAAGCCTAAAAAATAATAAAAGAAAATTTTAGAAAAAAGAATTTTATTTTTTTGATTATTTTTCTATTTTTTATGATTTTTAAAAGTTTTTAACAAAATTAATTCACGAAAATTATAAAACTTTAAGCAAAAAATCCTAGGAAATTTCTAAAAGTAGCTTATGATAAGCAGGATGCAGGAAGAATATCAAATCCCAAAGAGCTAAACTAAATAAGCCGGGAAAAATCAAATAAGCACTCGAAGTGCTTATTATAACTAGATTTCAAAAAGGTGGTAAAAGATTAAACAATGCACCTTGAGACATAAAAGTCCCAAGGGCACAGTGGTTAGTGTCTGGTGTGTGTTGTGTTATAAAAGGGTTGAGGAGGGTAGAGGTTGTAGGTTTGAGTCTTGCTCACCCATAATTTCCCCTCTTCCCTTTTATTTTTATTTTGCAAAACCTTTAAAAAGCAAAGTTGTAAAACAGCTAAAAACTAAAAACTTTTGTGAAAACTTCTTTTTTCTAAATCAAAAATTAAGCTGGAAATAGCTTATTAAATTAGACTGAATACTCTTAACTAATTTTTTTAACTTTTAACACAACTAAATAAGCTAGAAAACTAAGATAAGCTAGAAACAAAATCAAATAAGCTACTAGCAACTAACTTCTAACCTAATAAGCTAGTTTAAACAAGAAATAAACAAATCAAAAGTCAATAAGCTGAAAAAGCACTTGGGACAAAACTGAGCTTGAAACAGACAATGAGACAACTTTGAGCTTATTTTTAAGCTTGCTAGAGGAACCTTATTGCAATCTAGATTATATCTACTTAAAACTCAGCTTATTAGCTACTCTAAACAACAAACAAAAAGCATTTTAAAATTCAATTAAGTATTGAAAAATCACAATGAAAAAGCTACTTATGCTGTTTTTGATGTTTTTGGTTTTTTCTATGAAAAGACTAATAAGATGAATCATGGACCTAATAAGCTACAAACAGCTTAATATTAACCTAATAAGCTAGTTAAGACAGAAACTTAACAGAAACTTATGGCAATAAGCTACAAATTCTCAAATAAGCATTTTGGTAAAAACTGCATATCAAACAGGCCTTAAGGGCAACTTTAAGCTTAATTCCAAATAAGCAAATGGATCCTTGTGGTTATAAGCCCTACACCTACTTAAACCTTGGCCAAAAAGCTAATAAAAACAGGTCTTAAAAACTATTTTAAAAAGCAAATGGACAAAGAAAAAGCTATTTGAAAATAGCTTATTTACTCAGTAAGAACTGAGTTTACTTTTTGGTTTGAAAAGACAAAACTTCAAATTCAGACCTAAAAACAGTTAAGCTAATAAGCTAATTTTAACAAATTAAGCTCAAATAGATTTAATATAACCTACAAACTACTAGCAAACTTAATTTTAAATCCTAACTCTAATTATTACCCTCTGAAAATTAAGCTAGAAGATGGTTGTTTGGCTAATTTCTATGCTGATGCATTTGACACTTGAAACACAAAACCTATAATTGCAGATCTAAAAACTTGCTTCTAACACCTTTAAACAACTACACAAGAACTATTTTAACAACTAATGCAGCTAGAACTAATTAAAGCATCAAGAGTTAAAGAATCTGAGCTTATTGCCACAGATTCTAACTACAACACCTAAACTAGACTCAAACTTGAATTAAACCTATAAGAACCTTAAATCCTTACCTTATAATCTAAAATATGAGATTTAAAATCAATTTGAAGAACCAAATGGTCTTTAGCAGTACTAACTCAAGTTAGTACTGCTAAAACCAAACACCCCTTTAAGATGATTAAATCCATAGTTAGCTTATAAAAATGAGATTTAAAGTACAAACTTCAAATACCAGACAATGTTTAGCTTAAAACATACCTAATGAACATTTTTCAATTATCAGATAAGCCAGAACAATAAGCTAGTGAATTATGCTACTATTTTTGGTTTTTTAACTGATCTATTTATTTGTACTAGCGCTCACCCATTATAGGCAATTAACAGTTCATGATGTGGGAGTCTTTGGCCATTAACTTATCATGCAATTGATCATATATATTTGGGTCCAGCATACCATTAAAGTTTCTTGAGTCCAGGGTTTATTAAAACCAAGGCATGTATCAAACATGTATAGAAATCATGTGGTAGAGGCAACGTAAAAGCTTTAGTAATAACATTCATGTAAACGTTATGAGTTTGAAATTCAGTGAAGTAATCGAGTTTGTAAACGAGCATGTTTCTCACCCCAAAAGTAATAAGGTAAATATAAAACAAGTAAAACGTGGGGCTATGAACTCACCTTGATGTTGCAGAGCAACTAGCAGAAATGCAAATTATAAGCACATCACAAACGGAGAACGGAACGGCTCGACCAAGAAGATGCAGCTAAACTTAACGGTTATATCCCACTAGCTTAGGATGATGAATTTGGGTTTCCGATGGAAGAGTACATCAACGCGTCGCGTTGATAAAGGATTGAGGTTTCAAGTGGTAAGCGTTTTGGTGGTTGGTTAAATAAAATAAATCGAAAAGCAAACGCAAAGTATGTAATATATTCCGTATATATTACATATGAAAATAAACACTTACATAATTCATATGTTGAACTATATAATAAAGAAACATTTAAAAGAATAAATCGAAGTGATAATAAAGAATGTGATAAAGTAATTAGACCAAATAATTCGACACGTTTTAGGAAAACACCACTTTAATAGTTATAATGTTCTTGCATAAAAATAATCGTACGTTTTAAAGTTACAAAATAAGTAAAAGATGTTTCTAAAGTTTTTACAAAAAGTTATGACTTTATTTCCTAGTCCAGGATTTATAAAAATAATATTTATAAATTAATATTTTATTTTCTTGACGGGTTTTAGTTAAAATAGTTATCTCGTTTGTAAAAGCATAGTTTTCGATCTTTCACCGGGTTATTGTATATTTATAATTTAATAGTTTTAAAACTATATAACTTTGTCCATTTATCGGGTTTTTAATATAATAGAAATTTTATTGAAAACTACTAAGTATAAGAATTTTTAGAAATTTCGGCATGACCTTGCCGTTTATACAACGTTTCCCATTTTTATAAAATTCAACGTTTTCCACTTTTTAATCAACCCGTGTTGCAATTACCTCAATATACATCTAAACAAACTTAAATAATTAACCAAGAACAAGTATAACTAAACACACCCCTTATTGGGGCTGCTGTCCCAAACGCACCCTTATGGGCTGTTAGCCAACAAACCAAACGCACCCCATGTGCTTGTTAAACCCAGATCCAAACGCCCCCATGACTGCAAAACCAAACACCCCGGTTCGGGTGTTAACTGCCGAACCAAACGCCCTTTAACTGCAGAACCAAACACCCCTGTTTGGGTGTTAAACGCGAAACCAAACGCCCTGTTTGGCTGGTTAACTGCAGAAACAAACACCCCTTTTGGGGCTGCCATTAATCGCAGAACCAAACGCCCCTAGGCGGCAGCCTATGTGGCTGTTAAAACACAAAACGAACACCCCTTCGGGGCTGTTAAAACGCTAAAACAAACACCCTTTACGGGTTATGAAAACCAACTACAAAAATATAACCATCCAAACTAAAAAATAAAAAGAGATAAAGGTGGTGGTGAGGGTGGCTGTGGCGGTTGGTGGTGTGGCGGCAGCGAGGGTGACGATGGTGATGTGGGGCGTGAGGTATGGCGGTGGGAGATGATTGTAGTGGTGTAGTCACAGTGGTAGCGAATGTGGCGGCAGGTTGGTGGAGGCCACGATGGTGTGGCGACTGCGAAGGCAGTGGTGGTGAGGTGGTTATGGTGGCGTGGTGTTGCTGTTGGTGGTGGCGCACGGCGGCTGTGATGGCATAGTGATGGTGGGGGTGGCGTGGAGGCAGTGGGTGTGAAGGTGATGTTGGTGGTAGTGCGTCGGCGGTTGTTGGTGGTTTCGGTGGTGATGGCAGCAGTGGTGTGGCGTGGGGCGGCGATGATGGTGATGATAATGGGGGTGGTGTTATGGTGGGCTGCGGTGGGGAGGCAGCCGGAGGAGGGGGTGGCGCGTGGCGGCGAGTGGATATGGGGATCGGGTAGATCGGGTCATGAGGATAACATTTGGTTTCGGCCGGAACGCTCGCCGAAAAACTTTTCCGGCGGCGGCGGCATGGTGGCCGGCGGCGGCGGCTGGCCGGAGAAGATGACCGGAAATTTTTGGGAGAGAGAGAGAGATAGTGGTGGTGTGTGTGTGTTAATTTTGATAAAATGAAATTTTTATAAAACTTTTTATATATATAATAAAAGTTTTAAGATAAGTGACAAGTATTAAAAGTTGAGGGTGAATATTACAAATATTTCACAGGGACCCTATGTGTAATTGTTGTATAACTTTTATAAGATAAAGGTTCGGGTCTCGTTTGGGCGACTTAACGGATGATTTAAAATACGAAACTTGCGCCATTGTTTTTCAAATAATTTTTCCGATAAAAATGAGTATTTACTTGATAATATTTCATAATATTTTTATAACATTTATAAAACTACTCGTTATTTATTTGGTGAATCGGTTAAGCCTTGTATGAAATAAAATGGATTTCAACTCGAATATTCGCGTTATCATCAAACGCTTTTGAACAAAATGTTAAATGGTTTTATTTAATATTCTTATTAAATAAATGGTGATATTTAAAAATAAATTTAATTATTTTTGTGACGGCACGCACTGTGTGCAGTTTTCAAAACTTTGCGAGGCTGTTTCAACCCTCTTCTGCTTGTTTTCAAGTCTCGGGTAAAACTAAAAAGTTGTCTGAAATATCGTTTTACATCGAATTGCTTTAGGGTCCGAATCGTGAAAACGTAATTTAGTGGTTCGTTTTTGATAAATTCTATGAATTAAATTATTTCCTTTTTCGTTTTCGAATCAAATAATTTAAAAATAAATTTTATAAACGACAACATGTAATAATAAATATGATTTATTATTTAAATATGTTCCGAAAATTGACGGTTGTTATAGTCTTCCCACCTTAAGAGAGCGTCGTCCCGGTGCTCAATTTGTTTTATTCGTCCTTGGTTTACTAGTGATTAGATGAGTGGATATACCTAGGTCATTGTCGAGGTTTCCAACGAAAATTTGAGTGAACAAAGGTCAAAGCATAGGATATATGCAATCGATATGAGCGAATGAATCAAATGTAATGAGAATCTTCAAATGAAAGGATGGAATACATGACTCGAAGAAAAGCCATTGGAACGAAGAATTTAACAAGTCGTCAATTCTTGAAAGCGGTTAATGGTTTACATTCTCTATTAGTATTATCTAGTTCGCTTGGCTGATTGAATACTATTCGGGGAAAAAATCCATATAATAAATCACGAGTCGATAAGAAGTTCATAGCCCATAGGAATTTGATTCATTTACGGACGAAATCACGCTATGTCGGATAAACATAAGCCACTCATTTTCATTAAATTGCCGTCACTTACATAAAGAGGCCGTCAAATCACATAATAAGTGATGAATTATGAACTTATGGTTCGGTGATTTATAATTTCCTTATTCAAATGAAGAAGCGTCCTAATTCATTTCAATAAGATGATTATAAATCTCCCTCCATTACATAAGTATACATTTTTTTATTGCCGGGCCATCAAATAACACCACTTTGTTTTATCAAATCATAGATTTACGAAAAACTATTACGAAGTTCAAAAGCCATAAAGATAGATGTTAAACTCGAAGTCAAATGATAGAATAGCCTAGCCGAAATGACAAACTCAGCCGGAAATTTCAACATCATAAAAAAAATGAAGCAAGGTCGCGTAAATATTTCGGAGATAACCGCATCGCTCACAATATATTGAAGTAAACGAACTCATTAAGATGAGTACCATTGGTACTTATGCACATTTGTACGGGTATCTATATTTAATACTATTATTTGACGCTCCAGGGAGTAAATGAGAAATCCAGGAAGTAGCGGAAAATCGAATAGTGGTACAATTATATTATAATTGAGCGATATAAAGGTAATTGTAATAATGTCATAAGATAGACGTGAGAGAGGTGAAATCATAGCCAATAGTAATTATATACTAAATTATTATATGTAATAGCAATAGGGATCAAAAGGGCAGCTTTGACGTTACCTGGGAGCAAGTGGCATCGGGATATAGGACATGGTGAAAGACTCTTAAATTTTTTCAAAAAACGGTTATAGTCTAGGGTTTTGAAAAGAACTAGTCGCTATATTATTTAAAATAAATTTTGGAATATTATAGGCTTACGCGGATTTTTTTATTGACCGATTAAAAGGTTCTCAAGTACGGTTTTTCAAAAGTCAAGTCAAACTCGAAAGTAAAAGGGGTAACATAGTTATTTAAGGTTCCGTAAATTTGACGGTTGTCACTATGGTTTTAAGACTTTCACAATGAGAGGAATCTTTATAGAGTTGCTACATGTTGGTAATCAAAAGTATGGAACAACAAAACAAAAAACAAAATAGGCTGAAGATGCCTTATGACAGTAGTGCTTTGGAGTGACTCAGGACTATGTTTGATCCCTCTCAAATGAAGATGACTATTTGGAGCCCTTACCACTTCAACAGTAAGATGAATTAATTGGCATTGTACTATCCTACTTGTGCGTATATTGCTAATCATTGGAGGCATATAATATATATATGTTAGCAGATAGGAAATATCCTTTGTCCAAATATGCTTGCCAAGTAATGCTAAAGATGAAGCTTCTATGTGGAACAATGGATGAAGTTTGTTATCAACTCTTAAAGATGATTAAGAAGCAAGCTGGGATACGAAAGTGATGAGTCTCTCAGTAGCTATTGAGACATGTTTTTTTGGAAACTATGGACTATAATGGAAGTGAGAAGGGTTTGGGTGTTGGCTAACCACCACACAACAAATGGTCATCAGTTCACCATGCTTAATAGGCATAAGAACTGGCTAGTCCAAAGCAAACAGCTTTGGTAAAGACTTTCATATCCGTTAATGTTACGACAGATTTACCAAAAACTGATTTATGGTAATCAATGCCACATTGTATTGATACTAAAGCATAGGCTACTCTAGAGTAAAGGCTTTACGGTAATGAGTAAACAACTCAAATTGTTAGATAGCTGGATAGTTTGCTAAAATCCTATTAAGGTTATCAATGCACCTTGTTATTGCAATAAAACATTGATAGTCCAAAGCTAAACGGCTCATCGTGCTAAAGACATATCATATCACTGATGGCTGTAGTTTGCCTCAAAAACGCTTGTAACCAAAGCCAATTTAGTTGGTATGTTGATTACTGTGTAAGCAGTGATGAGAGGAAGACAAAGACTAAAAGGCAAAAGAAGCTAAGGACTTAAAGACATGCTTGGATAAAATTCTCAAAAGCCCAAAATGAAGACAACTGAAGAAACTTGAAGTTCACAAGTGAAGTTCAAGTTTAAGGGAGGATTGTTAGGAATTTTTTATAACAGACTTAATTCTGTTAGTATATTATAGTTAGCTTACTGCCTTGATTACATAGTTGAGGACTCGGTTGAAGGATTAATCATAGTTAGTACTGGTTGTGACTTTTAATAGTTAATATGCCTTATGTAATATTAAGTCTGCTTACGCCAAGGAAATAGTTAATGTATAAATTTATGCCATGAGATATATTGGAAAGGTATGCATTTATCATGTATTATAGAATTTTGTAAAGCCCATCTAGGGGTTCCATTAGTCTATATAAAAGGATACCTCGATGAATGTTTAGTAGATTTTGTTTCTACATCAAATCATAGAAGTTCAAATGAGTAATCATAGCCATAAACCTTTGATAATCTATAACCTAGGCAGATTCATAAGTTTATATAATGTTCTTTTGCTAGTATTTCATTATTGTTCTTCTTAGCTTTATTGATTAGGATTCCGCATAATCTATAGTGTTCACTCAGTGTTTTAATATTGTTGCTTTAAAAAGTATCTAAAGGAGCAAACTTTTTGCATGCCTGAAGGTTTAGTTCTATTCAGTAAAATGATCACAACAAACAACTCAGTAATAATGATGACGACATCAATTGATTGTCATGTTTTAAGATGATTAAGAAATTTTTCATGATTCTTCAATGGCCCAATTCATAATCTCTTCAAAATTGTCGTGAGTCAACAATGATATCCCTCAATTTTATTTTCTTCTTAACAACTTGGTATCATTTTTTTGTTGTGTCAAACATTTGTAATATTTGTGGGGATATGCGAAGTTAATGTTTCATATATTTTCATGCTGAAATATTTTTCCCATAGAATTTTCATGACAAATTTTAATCACAAGGTATTTTAAAAACTAAGTGAATTAGTATTTAAAATAAGGGGAGATATTGCCTAATTAAAATTTTGATCTTGAATGAATAAGTGATCCTAATCGACTCAATATGTGCTTGATTCTCTTTCCGAATAGGTTTTATGCGGTTTCGATCTCTAGACCCATACAAAAATTACTAATTTCATTGATGATTCTGAAGTCATAAGGTGGGTAGGTTAGGTATTAATCCTGTTCATGATCCAACTAGTACCGGTGGCGATCTACCCAAAGGACACTCTCATAGTTAGAACATTAGTAGTCTTAGGGTATGATTGGGAGATGAATTCAGTTTAAGGGCAATTTAATTAGAATAATGAGCCGATAAGAATGAGCATAACAATTGGGAAACTATCACTTCAAGGTGTTATAATGACGTTTTGGTAGCATTTGATGCTGGTTGAAGAATGAAAAAGATATGTATGGATAAAGGACACATAATAATTACTAAATAATTAGAAAAGTGAATTGCTTGTAATTGTTGAGTGGGTTTGTTGAAGTGTGGAAGTAGTGGATGAGAAAAAGTGTTTTGTTTTTGTTTGATTGATGATGGGTGTTGATGTGATGTGGTGGATTAGGTGGTTGGTTTTGGAAAAAGAAAGATGTGTGAAATTTTTGTTTGGAGGAATGATGTTGTGTGGTTGTGAGTTGAATGTTTGGCTTGAAAAGAAAGAAGGCTCCTCCCTACACCTTAGCCAGAAACCGGGGTTCATCATAATCTATTCGGTTTTTCACAAAGATGAATTCTGATATTGAAGACGAATCATGGACCAGTGAATACGTGATGCAATGCACAACACTTCCCAGCCATTCGTGTTTCTTCAACAAAAAAATTGTCTCATTTGTCCACGGAGATATAGACTTCATTGACTTTCTCCCCAACTGTCCGAAGTTAGGTGATATTGAATAGTACGGCAGTTCTGCTCCAGCCTTGAGTACTAAAACCAAATCGCACTAATCAGTCTTAGAGCCAAGAGATTAATAAATTATATCTCATTAGGAAACTTTATCATTGATTGTTAGGAATTTTGTTTAACAAACTTAATATTTTGTTAGTGCTATTTTAGTTTGCTTTCTGCTAGATTACCATAGGGTAGTACTTAGTAGAAGGATTATACATTGTTAGTTCTTGCGTAGTGTTAAATACTTAATAATGACTTTTGTAATAGTTAATTCTTCTTCTTACTAAGTTTGCTTACGCCAGAAGTTAGTTAGAGTTAAAGATATGCATAGAGATATCGTTAGCGAAAGGATATGCATTATTTTATACGAGTTTTGTAAAGCCATTAGGGTGTCCTTAGTCGATTAGATGCAAACCTAGGCCATAGTTAGTAGATATAGGTGCTACACGTATCCAATTAGAGTTCGAATTAGTTAATCATAGTTTGTAATCTGCAAACTTAGCGCGATTCTTAAGTATAATTAAAACGTCTCTTTTTGCTTGATATTCAATTTTGTTGCTTCTTAGCATTATTGTTTAGATTCGACATATTCAATAGTGTTGCTACTCAGTGTTTCATTATTGTTTGCCCTTTAGAATATTTCTATAGGAGAATACTCTTTGAATGCTGTTGAGGTTAAGATCTATTCAGGTGTTTTTATTCTCTTGCTTTGGGAGACGAATGGAATCATTGGGGGTTATATTCATGTTTTTGTTAAATTTTTCGACCGGCATATTATTTATTGAGCCCTTGTGTGGAAACTAATGAATAAGAAGAACTACTAATTATAAGGATGGCAGACAGCCCAATATACCATACACACAACCCTAAACAAGACACTTTCCATCCACCTACATATCACTGCAATTGAAGATCTTATCATCTAGAATGGAAGAGCTACGATATTTGGAGCATGAGGTATGACGACAACTATATCTATCATACAGATCCCATAACCTATGAGGATGTATTATTGTCATTGGAGATCTAGAAGAAGGAACCCTGCCCAAACAACAGGAGATCAATCTGAAGTCCTTCTGCGCTCCTCTGCTCCTCTAAAACTGCCACAAACAACTGGCCTGCTAGAAGCGTATCAGGATAAGCGTTAAAGCATCTTGCCTTTGAGCAATACTTGAATGAATATCCTCATCAAGTTTCACAAATGTTGCAGATGCTTAAATCACTCTAGGAGGCCCAATCAAATCGACGGTTTGGTGCGTAATGTGAATCCAGAGATGCAAAATAAAAAGTTATAAAACATTCAATTTAAATTTTTTATACTGCCATTAAATAAATGCTTGGACAATAGCTTATGGATACATTCCAAAATGACATGGATAAGTGCAATTGGAGTGGTTCATGTGCCACCTCCAATACCAAAGGAAGATATCTAACCAGAACTTCCTTAGAAGTTCTTCATTTTCTGGATATTAGATTGTCAACATCATGAGCAATAAGCCAGACATTGATGAAGCTTTGATAATGTGACCTTTATCAACAATCTTGCGGGTTTATGAACATGAATTGAAAAGCGTCTTTTGGCTCTTAACCAATACTCATATTTACCAACTCTGTTCTTTGAATTTGGACTTTTCTTCCTCATGATTACTTAGCTGCTTACTATTCGAAGGGTCTGTTCTGCCATTGGTGGATTTTAGGGTTAATTAACAGATCGGGAGGCTAGGGCGTCTTTTGTGGATGTAGGTGTGGTGGCGGGGTGTGGGGGGTTACTAGTATATGGTGGAAAGTTGGTGGGGGATGTGGGTATTGGGTGGGGGGGGTGGAACGGTTTTTATGTCCTTTTTTGCCGTCGTTTTGCTTTAGTTCTTAGTTCTGTCTCCTCATTTAGTAGTTTTATTTTGTTTTAGTACCTAGTACTAGATGGTGGAATTAATCAAGTTCTTTACTCCATGTGCTCATGACGTAGCTTACTCCTTCCTTGCACAACCAACAACCAGTCCTCAACTTGAGAATGAGGATTTTTAGCAGATGGATGGAGATGACTTGGAGGAATTGGATCTTTGATGGCAGGTGGCTATGTTGACTGTCAGAGTAAGTTAGGTCTAATTCACGAGGACAGGAAGGATTTTGGACTTCAAAGAAAATTGACCTGTTTCTCTTTGATAAGTCAAGATTGAGTGATACAACTGTCTCAGAAAAGGGCTCTTTGCTAAGAGAAGTTAGACTAGAAGGATCAAGGCGGAGAAGGAAGATCTTTATGGTTCACGACAATTGGCCAAAAGAAAGAGCCAATACACCAACAAATGAATCTTCATCACAGGCACGGATGGCTCAAGATGGTCTAGGAGGTTATGACTGGAGCAATGATTTTGAAGTAGAACCAGTCAACTATGCTTTGATGGCAATCTCCTCTTCAAGCTCATCAAGTTCTTCTGATAATAAGGTACAAAACTGTTTTGAACAATGTCTTGAATCATTTAAAATTCTTCAAAAGAACTATGATACTGAAAGAGAAACACATAACAAAGCAAAACTAGAAATCAGGGGTTATGAGATAGCCTTAGAGTCACTAGAATTCTTTGGGCATTCTTATACCTGAAAAGAATGAAGTGGCTTGGGGTGAGAAATATGAATTTAAAAACTATGAGCTTAAATGTAGAGAAGATAATAAAAATTAACAACCTAAATTGAATTAGAGAAAGTTTGTTAATGGATAAGAGCCAAACCATCCAGTGAATGTTTGAGTTTTTGTTGAGTATTGTTTGTTTGAGTTTGTGTTTTTGTTGATTTATTGTTGAGTTTTGGATTGATGCTTTGAGTGTATTTGTTTTGAGTTTAATTTGGAGTTGTTATTACAATGAGGTTAAAGATAAGATTGCAAAATGCGGCAGAATCATCCTATGAATCTAGATGAACTACTTAATAGTCAAATGAGTGCTAGAGATAAAATGGTTTAGGAGATGGCACACAAATTGAATGAATTAATTAGCAAATCATGAATATTGATTAGGAGAATAGTTTGAGTATATTTTTGATGTTAGATTCAAGCTGAGAATGAGAAACACACCTTGAAAATGATAGATTCCTAAAGTATGGGTATATAAAGCCTGTGTTCCACCTCTTTTTTTTTTTTGTTTTATTTATTTTTACCATAACAGGGAACTTTTGAACCCAAGAGATGACATATATTTGCCAGCGTTTAGATGAATAGCCATTTAGGAATAAAAATTATTGAGTCACAAACAACTGAGCTTTATTATCTAAAACAAGTGAGACTGTAGGCTAAAACAAAATTTATGACCTAATACTAAAAAAGCCATAAGTTAGTCAGTGTGATGTCAGTTGTTGTCTAATCCTAAGTTTAATAAGGATAGAGTTTTCATTTGAGGTTTGGGAACTCAGATGACGAAGAAGATGAGTATGGAGTGCAAACAGTTAGACCTAAGACTCAAACAGTTAAGACTAGAGATGATAAAAGTGGTCAAAATTCTAAGAAACAAGGAATTGGTTTTAGGAAAGTAAAATCTTGCTTTGTTTGTAAAAGTACTGACCATCTGATCAAAGATTGTAATTTTCATGACTAAAAGAGTCAAGAGCCGAAGCCTGAAAAATTGGTTGATTACTGGTAAAAGGGAGGGCAAACCAGTATTACGGTTCATACCAAAAGGGTTAATCATCTAAACTTCTCTAAATACCCTCTCATTTAAGTAAGACTTTTGTCCCATCAGGAGTGCTAACAAGAACAGGTTTGCATAGGCCAAGTGTTAGTACTGCTTAGGCTAGGTGTTAGTAATGTAGTCCAGTATTAGTACTGCTTGGCATGTTTTTTACTGCCTAGGCCATTCATAAGTGTTAGTATGCTGGCCTGTTTGTACTGCCTAGGCCAATGTTGTTAGTATGCATAGGCTGTTTTGTTACCAGATCCACCATATTTACCCTAAGCATGCGACAATGTTTATGGACCAAGAGGATCATGTTTACTTATAAAGAGGTCTAACTAATAAAACCAGCTTTTTGACCCATAGACTTAAAATCAAGTTGTTAAAACTTTTGGCCACGTTTCAAAATATGATACTGTTGGGACAAGTAGCAGTAGTTAATACTAGTAAGAGCTAAGCCCTGAAAAATGACCTTAAAAGGTCCGATGAGTTTAGTGGCCTCTTAAGGGAATTTTACTTGGATCATGTGTCAAAGACAGTGGATCTTTCATGCTCAAGAAGGTTATAGAATTTTAGTATGTTGACCCAATATGGGATTTCTAAGTCCTTTATAATAGCGTAGATCCCTATGAGATATAATTCTATTACATTTTTGTGATTGGGCCTAATCCAGAGATTTGTTATTAAGATCATGCTATGTGGTGGATAGGTGGTTGCTTCTACCATCATGAATTTGGCAACAAGTTATCTCTTACTTTCAGATTATGAAGATTTCAATGGTTACGGAGGCTTTTAGGACCTTTTGGAAGTGATCCCAAGGAGGTAAATTATCGGAGTATAAAGGTAATAATCAAAACTGTAATTGAGACTTTGATGATGTTTATTTTGTAGATGAACTTAAGTTTAACCTTTTTCTATTTACAAATGGGTGACAAAAAAATAGTGTCTTTTTACTGAGCTGAATACCTTATCTTGTCTCCTAGCTTTCAAGCTTCTGGGATGAACGTCAAGTTTGCCTGTACTTAGAGCTCCTAGATAGGATGTTGTGCTACAGCTTGGATTTAAAAAACATTGTTCCTTTAGAGGTATAACTTATTTGTATAGGCCCAAATGAAACAGCAGTATGAGTATAAATTATGGCACAGGGCTTAGCGTCATTTGATTTCAAAATATAATTAATATTGTTAAAGGTCACCTAGTTAGAGGTTTTACTTTAATTTTTTTTTCTGTATACTTGACAACATTGTGTCTGCTGCAAGAAGGGTTAAAAACACACGGCCCTCATGTAAGGGCCCATGTTAGAATAGATTCATCAGAAAGAAAGCACCTTAGAAAAGCCTCTAGAATGACATCACTTATCATGGACTTATTTGGAACCTGTCTCTTGAGAAAAGTTTTAACATGGAAAAGTTAAATGCCTTTGGTTTGTGACTGATGATTTCGCAGATTTAGTTGGGGTATTTTTCTTAGCCTTTCTAAGGATGATGAAACATCATGAAATCCTTTGACTAATTTATCATAGGATTAGAAAAAGAATTGAATCATGAATGTTAAAATCATTAGATGTGATAATGGGACATGAGTTTAAGAATATGCCTATGAACCCCTATTTACTTTTCTAAACATGATTTCTGTGCCCCCTAAGAATGGAAGCAAAAAGGGTAAGTTTAAGCTTTCTCACTAAGAAGTTTTGGATGTTTATTACATGGAAGTTTCAAATATGTTTTTTTTGTCTATTTTTTTTACTATTGATAGCTAGAAACTCTACAACATATTGGTGTTGCAGAAAGGAAAAACATGACCCTAATTGACGGCCAGCAAGAACTATATGTTAAGAAGATTCCACTTTTTACATATCCTATTTTGGGCCAAGAAAGAAGCAGTTAAATTCTGCCCTTGCCTATGTATTCCTGGAACGTAGGATAATCACTCAAAGTTTATTATATTTATGTTCAATTAGTGACAACTCAAAATAAGAATACCTTTTATGAACTATTAATAGGTAACTCACTAGTATTAGTTTTATGAGACCTTTTGGGTGCCACGTTGTAACATTTTAAACAACTTAGATTCATTGGGCAAATTTGATGGGAAATTGATGAAGGTTATTTGCTAGGATACATCTACCCTAGTAAAAGCCTTTTTTTAAAGTATACAACAAAAGGTCCAAAAGGGTGTTTAGAAGAGATTCTACACGTTAATTTTCTTGAAGATCAACCAAATGTGGCAGGGGAATAGCATCTAGCCTAATCCCGCGACTTAATTGGATGTTTTGATCTTGATTTTCTCTCACCAATTCAATGAACTATTTTCCTGTTAGTGTAAGGAAAATCAAGTTAACTGGGATGCCCATGGAGGCATACACAAGATTTCTTTATGCTGCACGGTTCATTAGGAAGATAAAGGACATCCTCTAGGAATACATTTTGCCCCTTTCCATAACCAACCTCATTCGGACAAGGATTCCAAGTAGAAGATGCTTCCTCAGCCCAGCCACATGAAAAATCTTTCTGAAAGTTCTCATAAATACCCTGATGTACATTGACTCAGAAGATGTTGCCTAAAATGGGAAAGTGAACAAGACTTGCAAGATGAACTTGATGATGATGGGTACTCAAGAATTTGCGAACTAATAACAGCTAGAGTATGATGTTTCATGACAAGCCTTTAAAGATGAAAAGAGGTGAATTGCATCTCAAAAGATGGTAGCTCAGGCTACAAGATACTAGAACAAACTTAGTACTGATAGGCGCCATCTTTTTAGTACTGATAGGCTATATATGTTAGTACTGATAGGCCTTTGTTAGTATGTAGGTTCATAACATCTATATATTAGTGCTTGCTAGATACTCCTATAGGTTGCAAATGCTGGCGTGAATCATCATTTGTGCTTTCTTGGAGCGAAAAGGAAAAAGGAAAAATGGAGGAAAGGAAGATGGAATAGGAGGAAAAATGGGGGGAAATATACCTTTGATGCATTTACTTACTTCACTAATGCCTGTACTTTACCTATTTATCAAATATGCCTGACTTGGAAGCTGCTTCGGATCACTCTCACAAATGATGGAATATTCTAATGGAGCTTATGATGATGATTGATGATGTGGGTGCCTATGAAGTGGTTGCTTTTAACAACATGATAAAACTATTGCTGTCAGTCCTGAAATTCCCATACTCAGAATTAATAAGGATCATCCCATATTATAGCGACACCAAATTCTTAGAGATCCTACTTCACAGTTCAAACAAGAGGGAAGATTCAAAAGGCCACGATTTTCTTTTCATCTTAATTCATAAGGTTCATTTAAAAGATCAAATTCTAGGAGATCCTAAATCAACAGTACAAACAAGAGGGAAGATTCAAAAAGCTTCTTCAGTACAACAAGCTTTGGTAAGCTACATCCATAAACAGAATAAAACAAATCACAAAGATCATCAGAACTGTCTGTTGGCATGTTTTCTCTCCCAAGAAGAACCCAAGAACAATATCACAAGCCTTACAAGATGAAAGCCGGGTAGAAGCAATGCAAGAGGAATTGCTACAATTCAAATTACAGAAGGTTTGGGTACTTGTTGATTTACCATACGGGAAAAAGGTAATTGGCACAAAGTAGGTCTTTAAGAATATGAGATATGAGAGAAGTTTTGTTGTGAAAAACAAAGCAAGGCTTTTAGCACAAGGGTTTAGATAGGAGGAAGGTATAGATTATGATGAGGTTTTTGCACCAGTTGCCAGGATAGAGGCAATTAGGTTATTTTTAGCCTTTGCATCATACATGGGATTCACTGTCTACCAAATGGATGTTAAAAGTGCATTTCTCTATGGCACTATTGGAGAGGAGGTATATGTTCAACAACCTCCAGGCTTTGTTGATCCTGCTCATCCAAACAAAGTCTATAAGGTGATCAAAGCTCTTTATGGTCTACATCAAGCTCCTAGAGCTTGGTATGAGACACTCTCTACTTTCTTGCTAGAAAATGGTTTCAGGAGAGGTACCATAGACAAAACTTTGTTTATCAAGAAGAACAAGAGTGACATTATGTTAGTCCAAGTGTATGTGGATGACATCATTTTTGGCTCTACAAAGCAGTCTATGTGTACTGAGTTTGAAGACTGTATGCACAAACGATTCCAAATGAGCTCCATGGGTGAACTCACATTCTTTTTGGGACTACAGGTGCAGCAACAACCTGATGGAATCTTTATTAGTCAGGACAAGTATGTAGCTGACATTCTTAAGAAGTTTGATTTTTGTTCTATCAGAACAGCTACTACTCCTATTGAGTCTAACAAACCCCTGGTCCAAGATAAAGATGGTGTGGATGTAGATGTGCATGTCTACAGGTCCATGATTGGTTCCTTGATGTATTTGACTGCATCACGGCCAGACATCATGTTTGCTGTTTGTGCCTGTGCTAGGTTTCAAGTCACTCCAAAAGCTTTACACTTTCATGCAGTAAAAAGGATTTTTAGTACCTCAAACATCAACCCAAACTTGGGCTATGGTATCCTAGGGATTCCCCTTTTGAACTAGAAGCTTTTTCAGACAGTGACTATGGAGGAGCCAGCCTTGACAGGAAATCAACAACAGGTGGATGTCAATTTCTTGGTAGAAGATTGATATCTTGGCAATGCAAGAAGCAGACTATTGTGGCTAATTCTACTACTAAGGCAGAATATGTTGCTGCTGCTAACTGTTGTGGGCAAGTACTATGGATACAAAATCAGATGATGGATTATGGCTTTAATTTCATGAACACCAAAATCCATATTGATAATGAAAGTACCATATGTATAGTCAAGAATCCTGTCTATCACTCAAGGACCAAGCACATTGAAATTCGACATCACTTCATAAGGGATTGCTATGAGAAAAGATTGATAGATGTTGTCAAGATTCATACTGACAATAATGTTGCAGACCTTCTCACCAAAGGATTTGATGTCACAAGATTTAACTTCCTGGTGGTTAGCATTGGGATGTTAAACCTGTAGCTACATTTGAGGGGAGGTTTACATTGTAAAGTTTGTACTTGTCATTAGTACTTGTAGTTAGAATTAATACTGCTAGGGTATTGATTCTAGTAGTTAGGATATTTAGTTCAAGTTAATACTGTCTTATGAACATGTTTTGCAGTATTTTTCTTGTTGTGGGCTAACTTTTTCAGGAACAACATGGATTTGAGAATGGATGGAAGCTGTGCCAGTAATTTCTCTCATATCTGGGTTGTAAGTGCTTAATTCTGGTAGAACAAAGGTTAATACTGGTATGTCATTTTTAATACTGGTAGACGAAAGTTACTACTGGTGTATCATATTAATACTGGTAGACCAAAAAGTTAATTCTGGTAGACCAATATTAATACTGGTAGATGACCGTTGGTACTGGTGAGGGAAAATTGATTTTCCCTGTTTAAATATTACCGTTAGAGATTTTTACGGCAATTACCTCTCATATAGGTTTCCTATTTGGATAATTACTGAATTTTATTCATTAAAACATCTTTCTTTCCTATAAAGAAACTATTTTTTTAGTGTGTCCAATACGAAACCTTGTTTCTCATCAATATAAATTCAATTGCCCCTCTCTACCAGCACTTAGTTACTTACACGAACCAAACCCAACACTCACATTCGATTAATCACAACTTCTATTCATCAAAAATTCAAGATGGCCAATTTAAAGTATTCAGACAAGCATAACATGGTCGCTTTTCTTAAGAAACCCAATGAAAGTGTGGGCTTCACTGAGATAGTGGATTTTCTCAAAGGTACTTCTCTAAGATATGCCTTAACTCATAATTCCACTATCTATGATTCGTGCTACAGTCAGAACACTTGCTATTGGGACTCTAAAATTAGTAGCGTCCATTAATAATAAGGAATATACTATTACTGAGGCATCTGTCAAAAGTAAACTTCAATTGGCAGATGCAACAGGTATTAGTAATTTACCTGATGCTGAAATTTATGATGGGTTGGCAACATTAGGGTATGTTTCTGAGGGCAAACTAACTTTTTGGAAAAAGAATTTTACACCCCAATAGAAATTTTTAATTCACACCATTCTACACTGCCTAAGCCCTAAGTCTGGTGGATGGGATCAATTTGGTAGTCCTATTGCTACTGCATTGATATGTCTATCTAGTAATAGGGTTTATAATTTTTCAAAGTTGATTTTTGATGGCATGGTTCATAACATAGAGAGTAATACTAAATTTTTGATGTATCCAAGATTTTTGCAAATGATTTTGGGTATCACTACTGAAAATAATGGAAATTATTTAGCCCTAACTTTGACTAAAAAGCTTTTTGCAAATATGAAAAGGGGATATGCAGGGGATTATGTATCATTGCTTCCTACAATGTTGGCAGGTGCAGCTAAGGATCAAGGTGAAGGCCCAGCAATCCCAGCTGAACCCTAACACACACCTACTGATCCAGTCTCATCCACATCTCAACCAACAATTCCATCTACCAATGAACCACTTCTACAACCATAACCTCCTAGGCAACTTGACAGACAAGATACTGAGATTCCTCAGTCTCAGGGTCCTACTTTCACCCATGTAGCAGATGAGGAAACCACCACAGGTGTGAGGGTTGGTACTGAGGGAGCTACCACTACAACCTTTGGCTTAGATGCAGGGTTGGACAATGGTAACATACATGAGTCTCCACTCAGGTCCCGTGAAGCACCTCTCTATGAAGGTCACACTTCAAGAAGTGCTGAGGACAACTTGCAACTAAAGGAATTGATGATCCTTGTACCTAAGCTGGTCACCAGGATTGCTAATTTGGAGAAAGAGTTGCATTAGACAAAGACTACCTATGGGAAAGCAGTTCTCACTCTAGTTGAAAGGGTGAAGTCTCTGGAAGTAGCCTTGAAAAGAAAGACAAAGAAAGTGGTTGTGTCTGACTCAGAGGTTGAAGAAACAGAGAATCAGGGGAGGAAAATTCAAGATATTGATGACGATCCTTTAGTTTCTTTGGTGAGAGAGTCTATAAAGGAAAAAGATACATATTTTGTGACTCTTACAAAAATCAGTGCTTCAGGAGAGGTACAAGAGCAAGATATTAGTCCTACAACCTTGGAAGCAGCTAAAACCTTATCACAGGTCATTTCTCAGAAAACAAAGTCAACTGATAAGGGTATAAGATATAAAAGGAAAACAAGGTCAAAGTTAATTAAAAAAGATATTAGTACTAATTTGGATGCTGATATTGAAGTTAATCCTGACAGTGAAGATTTTAATACTAGCAATGAGGATTTTAATAATGGTAGCTTAAGAGTTAGTACTAGTAGTGGACCAGTTAGTACTCCTAGTGTAGTTCAAACCACAAATGTCACAATTCCTTCTCTAATTAAAAGTCAAAGAGAAGGAAAAGCTCTAATGACTACAGAAGAAATTCAAGCTACCAAAAGAACAAAAGCACAAATTCAACAAGAAGAAGCTTGTATTGCAGAAGCTATGAGATTACAAGCATTATAGGAGGAAGAGGTTGTAAGACAAGTTCATTTAGATGCTTTAATAGATAAAAGGATTTTAGAGGAGGAAGAATTACCAGAACAACAAAAAAAAAGACAACTAAACAAGCTAACTAGCAACAACCGTGAAAGAAGAACTTCCACCAGATGGTGTATTAGTAAATAAGTTAGCCGTTTCATCATGCACATTTTCAACCACTTCGTCTTTATCTTCTTCTACAACATTCAAAGCAGAATAAGAATTAGACGTGAAGATATTATCATTCTTAGAAGAGAAACCCGCAGTAGCTCCCTTCTTTTGTGCATCGCCTACATTAGTAGTTCCCTTTATTTGTGCGCTTGTAGTCGCCTTTGGCTCATATCTAACATTTTGTTTAACTGAAGGACTAACAAACTGACCACCATTAGTAACCTTGGATTTACCTTTCTTCTTCTTCTTTTTGCCAACCGTTTGGAAACCATCATTTGTTTTCTCAACAATAGGAGTAACAACATTTAAAGTATTAACAGTATGAGGACTCACCACCATATTAGGGTAATGGTCATGAACATGACCAAAAATCTTACATATATCACACCTGGGCGGCCTCTATTCATACTCAACATGGATGGTATCTTTGGTAAAACCATCCCCATTAAGAGAAGGATACCAACGATAACAACATCCACAAGATGAGCCTCTGAATTTACTTTAATTAAACATCGAGTAAAACTACTCTGACCCCACGAATCATTACACATAGAGCGTGTGTATGAATCAAGCATAACAAGTTTGCCAATAAAAGTAGCTATTAAACTAATACCGTCCTCTTCAAAGACTTGAATAGGAACATCATGTAATTTAACCCATATCAGAATACGAGTTAATTCTTTTTTAAACAATTTGGTATCAATCGACCATTTCTTGAGAATGATCGGAGACTTACATATCAACCAAGGACCACCCTCTAGAACAGCTTCTAAACCAACCCGTGAATCAAATTTAAAGAAAAAGAAGCCTTTGTTATTCATCATGATCCTTTTCAGCCTATATTTTGCCTAGTTATTTCTAGCATAATATTCCACAACCCGAAACGCCATTCTCTTTCCAATAAAATAACCATATAAAGTGTGTTCAAATCGAGAACTAACCTTTTAGAGAACTTTATGTGGGATAGAGATGTTAACACCATCAAATACGGGTTTAGTCACCAAGGGGAGAAAATTAGAACAAACTTTAGGTTGGTCCTTGGTACTCGCACCAGCAGCTCCAACATATGATGTTTTCTTTTTATTAATGTCCAGTGTATGTATAAAAGGAGATTCAAGGCTAGGAACACTAATATTATTGTCAGAGACAGAAACATTCTGTTTATTGGGAAGTTCAGCCATAAACATATTCCATAGCTCCTATATGGTATTCATAATATCATGTTGCTTTTCACGATTCAATTCCCCCTATAGCTCATATTTGCCCAATTCAAGGCCACTCGTGAAAACATCAATATCCTTAGGAGTTTGAAGTGACACACCAAAAAGTTTAGTTATCTCATCAGTAGAACAAACGTTATTTATTTATGTACCATAACCCTCATCGACATTAGGTAATTGAGCAACAGGCTATTTGTAACTAGTACTTCTATTAGGAGCAGGTTTCCTTATGGGTGTGTACTAAGTTTGTGAACCAG
>BQNB010016640.1:0-69786 GCA_026074375.1 Tanacetum coccineum | reverse complement strand
CATTTTTGAGTCATCATATAAATAATTCAGAAAGGTTTTGTATCTAACGGGGTTACATATTAAGGGGGAGCATGACTCAATATTGACCAGACTCAATATCGCAGTATGGTTAGATCCCTTATGTATCTCACAACCAGTAGACCTGACCTTGTTTTTGATGTGTGCATGTGTGCTAGATATCAATCTAAGCCCACTAAAAAGCACCTTGAAGCAGTTAAACGGGTCTTTCGGTATCTCCAAGGAACCATAAATATAGGTCTTTGGTATTTGAAAGACACCGCTATATATAGGTCTTTGGTATTCGAAAGACACCGCTATGGCACTAACAGCATACGCAGACGCAGATCATGCAGGTTGTCAAGACACTCGAAGAAGCACATCTGGTAGTGCTCAGTTCCTTGGTGATAAGTTAGTTAGCTGGTCATCAAAGAAGCAAACTAGCACGTCTATCTCGTCTACAGAGGCTGAATACATCGCGATGTCTGGTTGTTGTGCCCAAATCCTATGGATGCGGTCTCAATTATCGGATTATGGCTTTGCATACAATCACATCCCTCTGTATTGTGACAACAAGAGTGCTATAGCTCTATGTTGCAACAACGTCCAACACTCTAGGTCTAAACACATCGACATCCGACATCATTTCATCAGAGAACAAGTGGAGAAGGGAGTGGTTGAGTTGTATTTCATGTGGACAGAGTATCAACTGGCAGATATATTCACTAAGGCACTGCCTAGAGAACGATTCGAATTCATTCTCCCGCGGCTTGGCATGAAGAGTATGAAGCCAGAGACACTCAAACGTCTTCACGATGATAAGGATGAGTAACGGATTTGCTTCAAGTATCCTATGTAAATATGTACATATTCATCATCAAAAAAAATACAAAAATATAAAACCCACCAAAAATCCATAAAAATCAGAAAATCTAAAATTCCAAAAATAGTTTTTTTCAAGACATGTCTTTCGTTTATCAATAACATTTATAGATAAGGAATTTGGTTATCAGAAAACTGGTAGAAGACTTCCAGCTCGGCATAGAGAGTTACCAGACTCAGCTGAACCTCACCAAACCTCGCTGGGAAGCTACAGGTCTCGAGTTCATGCACGATTACAAGATTCTTGACTACCCACGGGTCGTGGTGTTCAGAGACAAGTATGGAATGCAGATGATCATGCGCTTCAACGAAATCTACAAGTTCAGTGACGAGACTCTACAGCAAATTGATGAAGCCTTAGACTATTGGGTCAAGGAATTTAAGGTTAACAAGGTCAATCCAGGGTTGAATACCAGGTTTTGGACCACGAATGATGTGATCAAGAGCAAGCAGTTCATGTTTGCTATTCAGAAGTGGCTAAAGCTCAGGCGAATCTTCCAGAACTTGGAAAGCTTTATTGGAGGACGCATACGAGAAGGAGACTACAGACTTCTTCAGAGAACCGAATGATCACATCTTCTCTGTATCTTTTAGTAAGTCGTGTGTGGTGTAATTGTAATATATACTATTTATATTGTACATTCTTAGTAGTGACTTGTAAGGTGACTCTAATAGACCCTCAATTATTGAGGGGGAGCTGTTCCTCTATCAATAAACATTTAATCGGACCACATTTTCTCCTAATTTTTCTAACTTATTTAAATCAATTGAGATCCTAAATCTCAACGGGTTTGAAATTTTTGATCGGGGGAGAGAATGTGATTTAAATATAAAAATCTGATAAAAAATGTGATCTTTTGAACTCAAGTGTAGGCTCTCCCATATGTGCTAAACCTTTTCGAATATCGATGCACATATTGAGGGGGAGCGAATGGTGTATGATGGCAATTGTGAAAATACCAAAGACTGACCCTGTAATTACTTTATCGGAGTTATAAGGATGGTAAGGTTAGGTACTCGATCCTACGATCCCGCCAGAGCCGGAGGGATCTACCCAGGGACAATCCACTAGTTAGTGTAGAAGTCCTTAGGTATGATTATAAAAGGAGTAATGTGAGAATAAGGGAATAGTGCGGACTGAGATGGAGCTAGTACTGGAACATACCCAACAAGGTACTAGTAATGAAGTCTCGGTAAGCACTGAAGGGGTTGAAGAATGAAAAAGAAATGTTAAGATAAAGGGTGAAAAGAAAGCAGCCCTCCTTTAACATTAGGCAGAAACCGGGTCAATACATATGCTGTCAGAATCACTTGGTTGATTATTGACATTGAAGACAAGTATCATGGACCCAGTGATACGCTGCACAACCCTCCCTAGCCACTCAGAATCTCTCAAAAGATTTATGTTTCAATTGTCACGGAGACTTAACACGTAATCTACTGACTATCTCACTCCGAGATAGTTGGTATTGAAAAGGTGGCAGTCTGCTCCAGCCTCCGCTCACTTAAATCAAAACGCACTATTGAGTCTAGAGCCTAGAGATCATCAATAAATCTCGTTAGGACACTATTCCAATATACTTGTCTTTCACACACTGTGAAAACAAGGATTATCTTAAGAGTCCTACGCATTATCCTTGTGATATTGCCAGAACATCCGAGTGATACGAAAGTATTCACAGTGAAGATGTAAATCCTGCTAGAGCCAACATCAAACAAGCTCTAGGTAGGTAACTTGTGAGATCCTCTTAAGGATCAAACTTGTGACAACTAGAAAACAACAATGGGGCGATTCACGGTGAATCAAAAATTTGTTCCTGTTTATGAAATTGCATGAGTTGTATTTTGAAAAAAACCTTTCGATGTGATCAACAACTGATTTGCGAGCACATTGGACTGGTTATATCTTTTCAAAACAATGTGTTTTGATTGAAATCTGATCTTATGTTGTAAAATCTTTCGATGCGTCACAAAAAACTCTTTTTGGTAGTACACACGACGTAGACACATTCGACTGATTTTCAATTCAATTTATCATTAATCTGTTGAGTTTCTATTCACTGGGTTCACTCCCCCACTCCGTGCTTTGTTCACTTTGAGACGACTCCGTTTAAGAACGGCTAGCACAACTGCGAAACCCTGTCAAGGAGATTCTTTGGAATTCTACCTCACAGGCAGTATTTATACTGATTAACGAGGAACCGTGGTTCTTGCAACCTTATTCAACGAAAGTGAACAAAGACACTTTTGTTTGTTTATTACTAATATATACATGTAGGAATCCCGACGGTAGCAGCTGTTGGCAAGAGACACATCGATTCATAACCCCATGCTCACACTTCATATTCATAATCATAGACATCATGATAACATGAAAGACCCCTACAACACCCGCCTTCCTGCAACTTTGATGCTTGCTATCATGATCCAGAAAAGTGTGAGCATGCTGGTCCAAAGGTAACAAAATCACATGGAGGCAATACCACTCTACAAGGATAATTTAGAGATTTGCTATGACTGATGACCTCAAAGAAAGCTCAAAGATCACACAATTCAATGGAACAATAATCAAAGATCACTACATAATGTACAAAGGAATCAAAGAATGAAGAATCAAAGATTACAAGCTAAAGTCAGAAGATCAAGACTTAGAATGCTAAAATTCAAATTGTATTTTCTGGGATGGCCTCCCTTAGGGGGAGATTGTTAGGTTTATGAAAAAGACCCGGTCACCCCGTGTATTGTCTAGAATAGCATAGCTCGTAGTGTAATTGTAAACGTATGACTCATGGTATTAAGCTGGGTCTTTTACCCACTTGTAAGCCCATACCATAGCCCATTAAGGCAACTAAACACTTGTATAAAAGCCTCTTTCCAGCCATGGAAAGAGGTTGGTTGTTCATTTTATCAAACACATACATAAGGTGTTGTTTCTCTCACTAGAACTCACTTTCTCTCTCTATAAATTCGGCCAACCCCTAGATCATTGATTGTGTTATGATATCCAATATAATACATAATTTCTTCTAAATTCCAAACTCTATCTCCCTCGACTCGAGGCGTAAGCTATTTCGTTTGATCCTCCTTTGGGAAATGGTGATGGATGTCGCCATTGGGTCCCATCAGGGTTCTCGATCTTCTCGCTCGGCTTCGTGCAACAAAGTCGTTACGTTCAAGGAGTAAGTACCACTACACCCTACTTTAAGTCAGGGGTTGTTTAGTGTTATATACCAACCCTTGACGATCAAAACACGTACATCCAGCAACATTACCATCATAGTCACACCACATCAAGTAGTAATCAAAAGATAGTCATTCATGTTTCATCACAGAGAGTTAATACATAGTTGCATTGATCATGAAGTGATACAAATTGTTACAACCAATAGCATCAAGTCTACTAACTGAGGATTTCAATTTAGTGATTTCACAATAGAAGGAACTACAATTGAAACTGTCTACTAAGAATCACAAGGAAATCCTTGCGGCTCAGATGCAGGACTCTTTTCTTTAAACGTCATCGGGACATCAATAGCTTCCCTTGGCCTTTCTTCAAACACAATCCTCCTTTTGTTCCTTTCGACTCATAGCGTTGGCTACTTTGGTTGCTCCTCCAGGTTGGTGACTGAAATAGTCGCCATCGGAATTTTACTAGAGTTTAGTCAATTTCGCTCCTTTTCACTGCATTTCGAATCCTTCGTCAAGGTGTAGGTAAAGGGATACTACCCTAATCTTAGGTCAGGTTGTTGCGTAACTCTCTATAACCTTATCCTTAAAAAACAAGTTACATTCACAATATATTATTACTATTTCCATTTTTGGAAAAAGAAAGTATTCTTCACAGGACCATCATCGATTGCTACAACAAAGGCTACAATATCAGATTTGATATAGGAGACTTTTTCTCTACATCCTCACTCTCAAACTCGGGGGATAGCCATTTTGGCATTCGTCCGCTTTGGCAATCTTATAACCCTAAGAGAATATCTCCTTAGTGTCGGCATCGGGTTTCATGGTATCACACCATCTAACCACTTCATCCATTCAAACCATATGAACCACAAGGTATCCACCTATACAGTTACTCATGCACAATGGCACTTAATGTTACTTCCATCCATTAATATCACACAAATCACAAGGTATATGCATATATACATCCTTATTCATTCTCCCTAACTATTGGGTATAACGTGTAGATACTCACGCCTAATGGCATTCTACACTACCACTAGTTCTCAAGAATTTATCGTTACATGGCATGCGGATATTCACTCCGACTTCATACTAAGTCTCGCTATAACAAGCATCTGATCCACACCTTAGGTGACTCAACTCCGTACTCGCTTACTAACACACCGTCCAAAGTCGATTCTCGACAACTGATCTCCACGATAAACTACCAATCTATTTCGCAACGATCTAAGTCTCGCTCCTATCTAGATATGCTCATTCCGAACCATACCATTGGCATTTCTCTACGGAACGACTCGGTCACCATAACTAACATGAGACTCTCTCTATGTAGTCAAATCGAAACAAAATTAATTGCATAAGAATCCATAGCAGGGGTAAAAACATTTTTCTCCTTCCGAAAGTTCGATCAAAATTTCTTTCAAAAGGTCAGATCAAAGTGACATTCTAAGTCGACTATAGTTAGGAAATATTTCAAAGATAACAAAAAGAAAGAAGAAAGTCATTTAACATGGTGGGAAGAATTGTATAGACACAAATCTTGAAAATCACCATCATTCGTAAAATATCAATTCAGTTTGGGTTGAATAAAGATTTCTCCAAATGATTCACAAAATTTGGACAATAAAAAATTTATAGAATGAATTCATTATTAATAAAAAATTTTGATAAGTGTTTAAAAATGTTTCATGGGTCAAAATCTTTGATTTGTAATACAATGTCATCATGTGTTAAAAATTTAAAAATCATAGCAGGTATGAGAAACTCCCAACAATGATAAGGGTAAACAAAGAAGATATAAGTGCATAAAAGTGCTAACGGGAACCGCTACACTTTCTCAAAAATCCGGATCATACCAAACTAGATGCAATCCTCGGTGACACTGGCAACCTAGTCTAATTCACCCATGCAACTAGAACATCACACAAAGAGTTCTCGTAGAGCTCCAAATCCAAAACCATGACTAGAGATTACGCAATCACAACGTCAGTGATAAGATAATAGCCTTGAGGAAACAATAACCTTAACCCAACAAACCTTCAGCTTCTCGATATATTCCCAGATTTTACATCTTCACCGTTCTTAACACATCTCCTAAATCATGAGCCCACAAAGGTTAACACAACCGCTCGAATCTAAATTGGTTCAATACTTAGAACCTCCAGTTTTACATATTCAGGGGTTGCCATATAAATTCTTGGACTTATTACCCATTCAATTTCTTGTCTTAATCTTCGACTAGTCTTGTCATTTCGGTGATAACTCATTTGTCGAGTGTTAATACAACTCCATCCACATCTCTACATGTACCTCAGGATAGTCTTTCTACCTTATTAGAAAATATGTTAAGTTTTGATATACCAAAAATAGTTTTAAAACACTCCCAACAAGCTGCTAATCCAAAGCAGTCCTATACAGGCACCATAATTTCATTTTGAGTAGTTGACACAAGAACATCGACTTGATCAACATTTCCTACTCATTCCTCTACCTCAACTACCAACTCGTCCACCCGTTCCCCTCCTTGTGATGCGGTAGTAAGCCGGCTAGCACTTCGGCGGCATTCTTTATACGAGGGAGAACATGGGCAACGTTAGGTACGAGGGTTGGCTAACATATATAAAGGCCATAAAACACGAAAATTTTCATCGCATCTCGAAGCATACTAAAGGGCTAAATATCTCTCAAACTAGTTGGCAATTTTACCTAATACCGTGGAATTTTCACCAAACCATCTAAAAAACCTAACAAAAACTTGATACATACCACAACAATACTCATATACGATCCCACGGTGTCAACACTGATTTGTATGAACGATACTACTAAATACGAGTGAGTTGTGATTCGTATCCTTTCCCAGTCGTACCCAGCATTGATTGCACACACATCCCAATGATTGACATTACTAATACACCAAAGCACAAATACACATAAGCAAGTAAAAAGCGGAATACCGCGCACTTAGATCTATACCCTGGATACTTTACAGTATCCCAACGGTCTGTATTATTTCAGAAAAACATCCTACATCTTGAACTGGACTTAAATACGGCGTTTTCTAAACCGAATCCAAATTCAAACCAAAACCATCTTAATTTCTCCAAACTCCAATATAAAGTCATGCCTAATTCTATTTGGCACACTTGCAAACATAAAACTTATAGGTTTCTAGAATTAAACTTTTAAGACTTACTAGGTAGAGGTCTACACAAGAAAATCAAAACAGAAACATGGCAACTTTATTTAAAAGTTCCAAAAATAGTTGTTCTCAAACGACACATAGCACGGGAAAATCGAACACACCATCGGGAGATAGCTTTTGTCGCGTAATTAAATGCTTTATTAGAAACGGTTTCGCAGATATTAATTAACCTTACGAAATTTTATACTTATCATATAACAGCGATGCATCCATCAAGTAGCATCAATACTCATCAATATTAATTTTTTCGCAAGTAGCGAATATCAAAATACATATTTTTTTATATATATATATATATATATATATATATATATATATATATATATATATATATATATGTTCATCATAGAACGAATGCCGCATGTATATACATATACATTCATACATATATCATTCACACCAAGTGCTACCCACCTTGTGGCGCACTTAGAAGGCAATTAAAAGCATCAATCCAGGGTTTTCAATATATATCAGTTCATCATTGAACGTATGCCGACATGTTTATATATACATTCAATACATATATCATTAACACCAAGTGCTACCCACCACTTGTGGCGCACTTAGGAGGCAATTAAAGCATCACAACCAGGCATCTAAGAATCCGGGAACCATATGCGCTTTAGCCCTCAGCGATATCGGACCAAATGGGTCGAAAAGACTCGTAAAATAACTTTTCGAAAAAAACAGTTATATAGTCCAACGCGTCTCTTGAAAACGACCTAGTTCGCTATAACTAGTGCTCTGATACCACTCTGTAACACCCCCAATTTTCACAATGCGCAGCGGAACAACAACATTGGGGTGATACTTCATAATACAAGCTCACGAGTCACAGTAAACGACCAAACGATGCGTTTATCAAACAAAATGTCATTTTTATTACAATTTTACGTGAATCAGACGTTTACATTAGGGCCCAAAATAACTTTAGAAATTTCTATTCTAATAAGTCAACACACGTCTTATTTTGCTAAAAAAACGTTCTTTTTATTTAAAATAAACATTTTCACGGGAAGTACCACCTTGATTATCCGACGTTCCGTCCCATCCAAGTCAATCTTCAATACCTAAACTTGAGATACATGCTTAAAAACGTCAACACAATGGTTGAGTGAATTCATAGAGTTTACAATTAACACATAGAACGCATATTTTTGTTCCACAAAACATCAATAACGTTGCTTTGAAAGTAAGCAAGTTATAACTTTATGATTTCCAACTAAAGAGCCCGTAACACATTCATCCCGTAGGACGAAATCATGTCCGGGAAGTATGCCACTTCCTCTAATACTAATAACAAAATGTCCGTTACGGGGTGCTCACCACTGATTCAAACCCCGAACAGAGTTGTCAAACCCAATAGATCTATTTAATGCATTAGCGTTCACCAACACAAAGTAGACAATTAACGGATACACAGAAAAAGGCATATACTTAATAGTGAATGGAATCATATTTTAAAATCAAAACACGTTGCGTTCTTATTTTCAAAACAAGCAATATATCCCCCTCGCGGAGTTTAAAACATTGAAAATTTTAAAAGCGAGGCTATGACCTCACCTTGATTGAAGACGATGATCAATGTCCAATCATCACGAAGCAATAGAAGACAACTCCCAGCCATGGAGTAACAAAAAATAACTCGACCGTGACCTATAATTATGTCGTTCGGTTACTATATAATAAGGTACGATCAAATGATACGTACATCGCAACGATAGAAATCGTATAAAATACACATGTGATGAGAAATCCTCTTGCGCGACCTAGATCTTAACACTTAGTATATTTTACATACTATTTTTCATTCATTCATAGGTTGTATCACTTTATTGAAAACTTTCTATTTTCGGAGACTTTCAATTTTTAGAAAGTTACTATTTTTAGAAACGTCATCGTTCATTAATGTCGTCAAACTCAAAATATCATGTCGACTATATTCAATAAATACTATAATAGTGTTTATTATATTTATAAAACCCAACAAGTCTCATATTAACCTAGTTAACTTTTAAAAGTCAACGTTTAACTTTTTAACATATATATGTTTTTACTTAAATCTGACCCATACGAAACAACCCACTAAATCACATTTTCACGATTCGAACAAAGAAGAAATTTTATGCGAAAAGATATTCCGGACAACTTTTTAGTTTTAGCCGAGACCTAAATCTTGTGAAAGAAAATGACCAAAAAAATCCTTTTTCATATCTGCTGTATACTTGTATTTTTAATAAAAACGAGCAGTTTGGACCTTCGGTTTTTGAGACTGCTATCTACATTTTTCTTGCTTTTGGTCAGAAAGAGAATTTTATGTAAAAACGCATTCGAACAACTTTATGTGTTTTGAGAACAGGACCGAAAAAGGACTCAAAAGTGCTCAAAACGGCAATTTAAAATTCTGACAGCAAGTATAAAAATACCAATAGCTGATTGAAATTAATTAATTTTTCCAAACTTCGATTTCGGCCTATATCTTTTCGTTTTTAAAGGTACTGGACGATCCACTTTCTACATATCAAATAGATAGTCTAGAAAGCTTTAAACATATTTTCAATCAAAAAAATATAATTCACAAAATCTCGAACATCGAAACACGAGCCCAGATTCTGCTGAAATTCCATTTTCGAAACACTCCTCATACGCCCATTTTTGGCTTTTGACACATCAGATTACTATCATAATAGCCTATTTTTTATCATTCCACTATTTATTTATTATCTAGTCAGTAGACGCAAGATTCTCGGACTCCATCACATGCAATTATCAAAACGCATGATCAAGCAAAAATAAAATTGAAAGTATATTAAAAATACTTACAACAAGCAAGAGAATGAAAATCAACAATCAACACGCTAGGACCCTTGAGGCCTTCGTGTAGCCTGATACCCAACAAGACAAAAAACCGAACAACTTTTATCAAAAACCACACTTGTTAAATTACTTATATGTCTATCACCAATAAATCAATTTTTTTATATACGGTTCGACCATAACTGGCCCCGGAACTAAACTCCATAAATACTTTGTTGCATATTCGATTTTTTTGTGAGGATATGCCGTCAGCTGTTTCGACGAGGGGATTAATATTTTGATAATGGATCGTAATGCATGTGGCTCGACGGTGATCGTTTGATGGTGGTGGTGGTGCATCCGACGGTGGGGAAGAGAGGGGGGAGAAACAAATTTTGTTTTTGTAAAATAGAAATAAGTGTGGGTGTGTGTCTTTATATAGAAAAACACTTTGGCCTATTGACACTTTTGACCCTCCATCTTTCAAAGTCTTTCAAAATTATAACATAAGGGCGTTTGTTTCGTGTCCTTAACCGACCAAATAACTCGTAATTATTTTTATTTCGTCAAACTTTATTTATTTTAAAACACTTAAATAAATGTTAAACTATGTAAAACATGACTTTTAAGCACAGTTTTTACGAAAACTCGGGGAAAGCCGTAAAACATAAAAATAAAATATTCTTGCTCTCGGAGTAAAATATAAAATTTTCAAATTTTCTTAAACGCTCAAACGAATAGAAATTCGAAACACTGCTTACGAAATAGCCAAAAATAATGATTTTTACCAAATCGCCCAAAACGAAAAACGATTATTCCAACTTACTCGTAGAAAATAAATAACGGCTCGGGATAATCATCGATCTAAAACTCGGGTTGTTACAATGTTAGCTTCTTCAACTTTTTAAGCTTTTTCCCTAGCAAGCCTTTCTTCTTCATCTTCTTCAGCTTGTAGCTAGTCCATAAGAAAATAGCTTGTGGTAAAGACTTCTCAAATCTGTTTATGGTTGACAATTTACCAAAAATTGTATGGTTCTCAACTCACTTTGCTTCACAGTAAAGAGTTAGCTAGTCCAGGATCAAACAGTTCCTGGTAAAGATAAATCAAATCTGTTGATAGCTGATAGTTTGCTAAAAACTATATGATTATCAATGCACCATGTTATGGCAATGAAGCATTGACTAGTCTAAAAGTAAATAGTTTTTGGTAAAGCAAATCAAATCCGTTGATAGTTGATAGTTTACTCAAAACTATAAGGTTCTCAATTCACCTTGTTGTTTACAATGAAGAATTGGCTATCCTAGAGCAAACGACTACTAGTAAAGGAACATCAAATCCGTTATTGGCTGGTAGTTTTCCAAAAACTATAAAGCCAACTTAGTTAGATTATTGCAGAAAAGATGTAGCTGTGTTGCAGACAAGACATATACATGAGAAGACAAGGATTGTAAGCTGCTAAGTGATTAAGATAACGGTACAAGAGTTTAATATTATCAAAAGTGAAGATCCAAGAATAATACAGAAAGGATCAAAGGTACTTAAGTTTATCTCAGATTGAGTCCAAGATTTGACAGAGTGTTTGGATACATCCTCCATGAAATTCAAGATATCTACATCAGAGAAACATAAAGTTAAACAAGTTCAACAAACAAGTTCAACAAACAAATTCAAGATATCTAGTTATTAATATTCATTGTTCTTCTTAGCATTATAAGTTAGTTTCCGCATAACTTATAGTGTTCATAGTCATTGTTTCTCTTGTAGTTAGTGTGGAACTATCCATATTGGCTACAACCCTTAACATGCTAGAAAGATCTATATAGAAGTGGGATCTACATGGTTGAATAATAGTGGGTGTGTGATGGGGATCAGTAAGATTTGCTGATCCTTCACCTATTTCTTCTTGAGCTTGTACTATCATTGTTGGAAATAAGGGTGTTTCTCTTTCAGAAAAGCCTTTCCCTACCCTTCTCATGTTTCCAAAAATCTTCTTAGTGTGAGAGGGTGTAACGTAAATCCTTTTATGATTTGATATTTCTTCCAGTTGTTTCTCCAAAAATACTTGTACAAATCTTGGATACATCAAGAATTTATCAGACACATTCTCTAAATTCTTCACCATACTTTCAAAAATGTATTTTGAAAAGTTGAACTTCTGGTTTGTAGTTAAACAGATAATTGTAGAATCCATAGTGCTACTAAATTCATTCCATGCAGTAGTCTTAGCACTTAGGCATTACAAAATGGTATGAATAAGGAATTTCCATTGAGGAGAAAAGAATGCCTTATAGAATGTAAGCTTCTGTGAAAGTTTTTCATACCTCATCCTTGTAAGTTCTTCAAAAATGGTAGCATTTGGCAAGCAATCCGTACCTTCCTCATCATTCAGTTGAAGGTCACATCTAATAGATGCTTCAGTAACAATTATCTTCTTCCCATCTATTAGGGCTTGAAATTGTACTTCCCCATTGACAGTTTTATCTTGACAGTAGCCCAGAATTGTTCAATGCACAAAGTATAGATAGTAGGATTGATCGTTAGTACATATCTTATAGGGTTTGCATTCACAAAATCCACTATCTGCTCAAACTCTTCACTTTTAGAGGGTTTAGACAAAAATGCGACCAAATTGTGAGTATCAGCAAACTATAGGGTTGTCATTGTGTTAGGTTTTGATGATGAATGGTGAAATTTAGTTAGGGTTTATGATTAGAGAGTATATGATTGAATGAAATAGATTAAATGAGTGAATGAAACCCTTAATCAAAGTATTTATGAAAATACCCTCAACGGGATTAACATTCACCAGCAGTTGTAAGTTATGCCTAGCAGCATTAACTTTCAACAGCAGTAGTAAGTTTATGCCTACCAGCATTAACTTTCAACAGGTGTTGTAGTAAGTTTATGCCTAGCAGCATTAACTTTCAACAGCAGTAGTAAGTTATGCCTAGCAGCATTAACTTTGAGTTACCAGCATTAACTCTAATTCCAGTCCAAACACTCTCTGTTTTTAATATATTCAACTCTCTTTCTGTTTTTCAACTCACAACTTCTCTCAATTTTTTTTCTCACCAAATCACTCTGTCTATTTTTTTTATTATTTCACATAGCTCTCTTTCTGTTTTTTCAACTCACAAATTCTCTCAATTCTTTTACTCACCAAATCATTTTTTCTATTTTTACACATCTCTCTTTCTGTTTTTATTCTCACCAACTCTCTCATGGTTTGTAAGATAGGACATGTTCCCTGTCATGTGCCTTGAGCATCCACTCTCAATCACTCCTTTATCCTGTAAATCCATTTGTAGATTGCCCTATATATTAGTTAAGAAAATCAGTTTCTTTTAGGGACCCAATCCATCACCGACTTGGATCTGCCTTATGCATCAACATAATCAAACTTCATTTGAGTGATTGATGCACTGTTATGTTTAGAAACATGGTCTAAAACTTTATTCTTTGGTTTCCAAACCCAACAAGCTGAGGCCTTAATAGCAATAACATTATTTCCCTTAACAACATTAAAAAATGCTTTTGGGCTAGCAGCATTAACTAGTTCTTTTGGCCTATTAGTATTAAATTTTTTATCCTTAACAGTATTTTACCTTTGATTATAATTACTGTTTTTAAATACTGTATTTTTGTGAATAGGCCACTTAACAGTTAAATGTACTGATTTGGAAAGATTTGTCATTGGTATAGCACTATTCATTGTTATTTTTAGGTAAGCAGTATTAAGTTGTCTGGCAGTATTAAGTGATACTAGGCCAGAGTTCATTAGTACTGCTCTTGGAACCATGTTCTTTTTAGGGCAGGGGTGAGTCTTTTTGGCAAAATTCTGATGATTCACCCTTTTAGCATTGTTCCAAACAGATTTTACCACCGTTTGATAATTACAATCAACCTGGAAGTGATCAAAACTTCCACATACATAACAAGTTTTGTTAAACATCTCAAAATTACTTCCTAGTCTCTAAGACATCATATTATTCCAGTTTCTTTGATTGCCTTTAGGAATATGAATGTTTTGCCTATTGTGCTCAAATTGTTTAGCAGTTTTCCTAGTAGTTTTTCCTTTAGGTTTAACAAACTCTATCTTAGCAAAACTAGGCTTAACTATTTTCTTTTCAATCTTAGCCCAAGGCACATTTTCTTCCTTACTATCTGACACCCAATGCTCAATAATTAGAGCACCATTATTCTTCCTAACTTCTTTAGGCTTTGCTTCACTAGCCTTAGCTTTACTGTTCTCAACTACATGCTTCTTAACTATAAGCTCACTAACTATAGGCTCATTTAGAAACTCTTCTAGACCAGAGAATGACAAATCAGGTTTTGGAGGCATAAAGTTTCCTGTATAGGGAGGTGGAATAGCATTATACTCTAAACCTGTTTTGCACTTATCAACTATCTGACAGTCTATTAGTTTGCTTAAGCTTTTAGATAAATTCTTAAAATTTTCTACTTTTAATTGAATTTCATCTTTTTGTTCATGAGCCAGTTCCAACTTCCTTCTAAGCTCTATAATGGCTACTTCTCTTACATGAATCTTACGTTTTAAGACCTTGATATCTTCCTCATAAACAGACTCATTTTTCTTATAGACTAAAAGTCTTGGTTCTACAGACTCTAAACCTGTTTTATAAGTAATAGCATTTAACTTAGATGTCTGAAAGTCTTTTAACAGTTGTTCATTTTGTTCTTTAAGAATTTTAACATTTTCCAAACAAGATAATGAACAGTTTGAATCAGTAGATACCTTAGAGTTAGAACTTGTAGAAGAGTAAGCCATGAGTGAAAAGTTAGTTGGACCTTCTTCTGCTTGATCAATCCAATCATAACCAAAACCATCACAAGACACCAAAGCATTAGAAGTAGTTGTCTCCACTGGCATAACCCTTCTTGTGTTCTCCCTATTCTTGTTTTCTTGGTTCCTTGGAGCCCTGCACTCCCTTGCAAAGTGTCCCCTTTTATGGCAGTTGTAACACTCCACCTTGGACTTATCAAACCTAATGGTCTCATTACCATTAATAGTAAGCTTTCTTCCAGTGTTATTCAAGAATCTCCTTGCCCTCATTGTTAGCATAGCCATCTGCCACCTCAAGTCCATCTCTTCTAAATCATCAGGATGAATTTGTTGCAAGTCCTCATTGCCAATTTGTGGACTGTTTAGTTGACTTGCAAAGAAAGCACATATAACAACATCACTCAAGTTATCAATTGTTGTTGAGTTAATAGTAGTAGCTTGAGTGCTAGCAGTTGTAGCGCCATGAGTAGTATTAACTGCTCCATTTATACTATTGGTGTTGTTTGAGGACATAAAGGCTATGTTTTGTGTGTTTGTACTTAAGCTTAATGTCCTTTTGACCTCTGGTTCATAGATGTTCAGGTTGTTGTAAAGATCGTCCATGCTTAATGTATCTATCTCAGGCTTGTTCCTCCACACAATGGTATGTGTGTTCCATTCTGGTGACAAACTTCTTAAGAATTTCTGATTCACATCTTCTTGTAAGATACTTTCACCATGAATATCCAACTAACTGATAAGCTTTTGAAGCCTATCAAAGGTTTGATCTAACACCTCTGAGCTAGATGTAGTAAAAATTTCATACTGCTGCTTTAGAAGATTCCTCTGATTCTTTTTAGTAGCAGCATTCCCTCCATGCCTCTTCTCAGCAGCCTGCAGTAATGACTTGGAATCTTTGATGGAGTTAAACATCAATTGATGTTCATTAGGGATGTCCATCAATAAAGTGCTTCTTGCCTTCAAATCTAACCTCCTTTGTACCTTTTCTTCAGTAGTTGTATGAGCAATTGTAGTCTCAACACCTTCAACAACTTTTGTTATTGGAGGTGATTTACCATTCTCTATGACTTCCCATAGAGAATAATCAATCATTTGAATGTACTGTTCCATCCTCATACTCTAAAGCTCATACTCACCTAGTTTGAGCTTAGGCAATTTTTATATAGCCACCATATGTACTGAGTCTTGATCCATGTCTTCTTAGCAAAGTTTCTCAAAGCAACAAGCTTTGATACCACTTGTATATCCCAGTTAACTTCTAATGATCGAATTCCTTAAGTTTTTAAGGTTTAGTTATGCTAGCTAAATCTAACACAACTTAGTTTAAGAAACTTTGTTTGATAATACTAAAGATTAAGCGGAATCTAATCTTTAATATAATAAGAATTCTTCAATAACACAAAACAATATAATTTCAACAATAAAGCTACAATATTATTATTACAATTAATACTCTCCTATTATTAGGGTTACAAAACCTTGAAGCTATGAATTATACGACTAAGATACATAAACAAAAGATTTCTAGATTGTGATTATCAAACTCTATGCCTTAGGACCTCCTTTTATACACCAAGGAGTCCTAGTCGATTTACAATACATTATAAAAACTTAGAATATTCTCACAGATCTATTCTATAAATAACAATTCTTATCTCATAAGTAATCTTGATCTTTAAGCAATCTTTATCTTTTAGCAGTTGTAACTTTGTACCAACAACATTAACTCTTAACAAGCAGTAGTAACTTATACACCAGCAGCACTAACCATGTACAAGCAGTAGTAACTACTTAGAATATTTTCTTCAATCTTCTCCAGTAGTACTAACTTTACTCTAGCAGTACTAACATATACTAGCAGTACTAATATACACTAGCAGTACTAAGTTACACTAGCAGTAGTAACTATGAACTAGCAGTACTAACTACTTAGAATATTTTCTTTAGAGTTAATGAACAGCACTAAGTTTTACATAGCAGTAGTAACACAAACCTTAGCAGTAGTAACTTCAAGATCATCATGAAGTCTTTTAATCCCAACAAACATCTAGCGGGATTAAGGAAATAAAATTTGTAAAACCTCATAATAATACGTCCTCTGGGGGCGGCCTAGAATACATTGTAGACGGCCCCATAAAGTACAGATGGCCCCCAAAGCAATTGAGGGACCGTCTGTCTATTCACCAGATGTTAAAAATTTGTCTCTTTTCAAAAATCCATTTTAGGTCCTAGACCAAAACATATAATGGTAAACAATGTTAAAATTCCCATTTCTTGTGATGATGAGGTTAAACGGTTTTATAAACCTTCATTAAAACTCAGAGTTGGATTTTCTAAACTAAACTTTAGGTCAAAAACTTCACCTCTGAGAAGAGTAAATAATTATTATCCTCGTTCTAAAACACTACAACCAAAAAGAAATGTTGGTCGACAAAATCGACCTCATTGATTTCCTGTAACTTAGAATAACTTCCAACACCAAAGTTACATGCCATGGGGATTATGTCCTCCATTCTTACATCCCAACCAAACGCAACATATGAAAGGGATGTTTAATGTTAACAACTTTGGACCTATGAGATATTGGAGACCAAATGTTTGAGTTATTGTGTTACATAATTAGATATGCCCTGGGATCGATTTAAAGGTCGACAAATGGATAAAAGATAGCGGTTGCTCAAAACACATGACGGGAAATCGAAAGCTCTTCTCGACTTACAAGGCATACAATGGAGGTAATGTCGTTTTTGGTAGTAATCTTTGCGGTAACATCATTCGCAAAGGTACGATTTCTAATGACTCACTTAATATAGATAATGTAGAGTATGTAGATAAATTGAGATTTAACTTGCTAAGTGTATGTCAAATATGTGATAATAAGTGTAAAGTTATATTCTCTCAACATGATAGTCAAATCACTAAGGACGGAAAGGTCATAGGTAGAGGTATTAGGAAAAGCGGCTTGTATGTGATGAAATTAAGAAAGAAGCCAAAAGACAAAATTTGTCTTACAATGATTGTAGAAAACTCCACTTTGTGGCATATGAGATTAGTTCATTCAAATATTCATTTAATTCAATAATTAGAATCTAAGGAACTAGTTAGAAATTTACTTAAGCTTAAGTTTGATCAACATTTTTGTGATGCTTGCAAAATTGGAAAACAAGGTCACGCTAGTCACAAAGCTAAGAATTTAGTCTCAACGACTAGATACTTAGAACTCATTCACATGGATCTTTTTGGTCTACCCACCGTACGAAGTTACGAAGAAAACCTCTACACCTTAGTCATAGTAGATGACTATTCTAGGTTTACTTGGAAAAGATTTCTTAAGAATAAAACTGAGGCTTTTGAGCAATTTGAAATCTTTAGTATGAAAATACAAAACCAATTAGGATGTTCAATAGTGTCAATTAGGATGGACCACGATAGGGAATTTGATAATGAAGTGCAATTTGGAGAATTTTGTAATGTCAACGGTATTACACATAACTTCTTGGCTCCACACACTCCACAATCAAATGGCGTGTTAGAAAGGAAAAATAGGACACTACAAGAAATGAGTAGAACCATGTTGAATGAACAATCATTACCACAAAATTTTTGGTGTAACGTCATAGACACTTCAACCTACATCCTCAATCTAATCCTAATTAGAGTCATTTTATGACAAACACCTTATGAACTCTTGAGAGGTAGGAAACCTACTCTTGATTAATTCAAAGTGTTTGGAAGCAAGTGCTTCATTTTAAACACCAAAGACTACCTTACTAAGTTTGACCCAAAGTCATATAAAGGTGTCTTTTTAGGATACTCCCAAAATAGTAAAGCCTAGACCATCCTAAATAAACATACCATGAAAATCGAAGAATCAGTCAACGTGACATTCATTGAAACTCCTCCACCCTCGAAGACATCACCCTTGGTGGATGATGACTTAGATGAAGAAGAAGCAATTAAGGTTACCAAAAAGAAAAACTTAGAAAAAGACATTGAGGATGAAACTTTGGAAATTGATGAAGTAGTCAATATTAAGGAATCTAAGAACCATCTATTAGAAAAAGGTATAGGAAACCTTAACCAAAGAACCCTTAGGTCTCAAGCCCAAAACCAAAGTAACTTCTTTTGTTTTATATCAACTATAGAACCTAAGAATGTGAATGAAGCCTTAAAGGATGAAAGTTGGATAATTGCTATGCAAGAAGAACTAAATCATTTCATTACCAATGATGTTTGGGAGTTATTACCATAACCTAACAATATGACAATCATAGGAACTAAATGGGAGTATAGGAATAAGTTAGATGAGAACGTTGTTGTATCCCGTAATAAGGCTAGGTTAGTTGCTAAAGGTTATAATCAATAAGAGGGCATCGATTATAATGAAACTTATACCCCAGTTGCTAGGTTAGAGTTGATTAGGATTTTATTAGCCTATGCTTGTGCCTTAGATTTTAAATTATCCCAAATGGATGTAAAAAGTGCATTCCCAAATGGTTGTATCAATGAGGAGGTATGCGTGGCACAACCTCCAGGATTCATTAACTTTGAAAAACCGGATCATGTTTATAAACTCAATAAAGCTTTATATGGTCTTAAACAAACTCCTAAAGCATTGTATGATAGATTAAAGGCTTTTCACATTAAACATGAATAAAACATGAGAATGGTAGATAACACACTTTTTACAAAGAAGAAGAGTTCAAATCTCATCATCGTTCAAATATATGTCGACGACATTATATTCAATTCAACTTTTCCAGAAATGTGTGATAACTTTGCCAAAATCATGCATGAGGATTTTGAGATGAGCGTGATGGGTGAACTTAACTTCTTCCTTGGATTACAAATAAAGCTAATGTAAGACAGTTGATGACATCAAATAACGTCACTTTTATAGCATCATTTATCCTATGATTCTTACCCATTTTATATAATTATTGCATAAATTGGTACTTAATTGCTTAAAGTTGTTATTTTCAGTAATTATGGAGCAATTGGTGAAGTTGTGCTAAAAGACATACATTTTGGAGCTTAATCGAAGAAATCTCAAGATACTATTTTGACAACCTATACGCCGTATCCATCAAGGAAGATACAGCGTATCTATGCCTACACTTCACAAGAAACCACGCAGAATTAAAGAGCAATACGTCGTATCTAGAAGACTCTATACGCCATATTGAAGATTATTTGAAGATTCTAGAAGATATTGAACGTGGTCCCTACTCCCAGAAACCCCCAATACGCCGTACTGACCTCAACCAATACGGCGTATCGACGAATTTCCAGAGACTATAAATAGAAATCCCTAAACGCGAGTTTAGGGTATGCTTGAACATATTTTTGAAACCCTAACCACAAAAGTCAATTTTCAGAAGGCAAGAAGAGCAAAGAAGGTCAAGTAACGCGCTTAATTCCATAGGAAACACCTTGTAATCATCTATACTTTAATAATCATTCAATTTTTGGTATCGTTAATTTAACTCGGTTAGGTTACCTTAGTGATTCATTTATTATGTGTGTATTCGATACAATGGTCATTGGCGAATACCTTTAGGTATTAGCCAGGTTTATGAAGATTAATGTTTGGTTTGTTTATTTTGATTGCTTAATTTATCATTGATTGTTGATTATGTTTTTCAATTTATACCCATTTACGTACTTAAGTATGCGACCTATCATTCAACTGGATCTAGGAATGCAAAATATAGAGCTAGCTAGATGCCGGGATAGCTCTCTATATCCGCAATTTATATATCTAGAATCACAGGATCACAAATAATGATCTATCCTTGCCATTGATTTAGTGAACAAGCTATACTAGCAGGTGACCTGGGATCAACAAATGACGTTCTAATTCCATTGGTAAGGACTTGGACAGTGGACTACTAGTATATAAGATGTCGTTAAGTAGTAAGTTAGTAAAGTCTCGTTGAGCTAGGATTCGATAAGATCACCATTATTGCTTTCCAAAGATCGATTATAATCAACAAAAGATTGAATTATGCGGATGCGTTTAATTGTGACAAAATTAGCGTGTCTAGGTTTTAGGAAGAAGTACCGCCTAAATTTAGGAATGATATTCCGCTCGAGATAAGTCAATCATTGGACTAATAAACAAACCTGCGTTTTAATTGGATTAATCATGGTTAATACAGTTTCCTTAAAATAAGCTTGACTGCTCTTCTATCTTTTGATTATTTGCTTGCGTGTGTTATAGTGACTAAAATAGATTTAAGTTACCACCAAAACTCGTACCAGTCTCTCAGACTGAAAACCCCCCTTATCCGTTAGAATTAGGTTTAACTTAGAACTAAATTAGGTTAAAACTAACATAGACAGCTAAAATACCGATCAACTTAGGAATTAACGCTCTCGCTCTTAGTGATCGACACCCTACTTACCAATGAATCTACAAATGATCGGGTACACTGCCCGTTAGTATTGTTTTTAGGTAAAGTTGGCAAAATAAAAATGTAAAACTTGATAATAAATGATACCGATGCATAACGACACATCAAGTTTTTGGCGCCGCTACCGGGGAGTGAAGTTGTTTAATTCTTGTTTTTATTAGTATTTTAGTTCTAACTTTTAATTGATCTAGATTTAGTGTAATTTAACTTAATTTAAAATTTTAAAAATTTTGAGTCTTAGTGTCGGATCATCCATTTCTCCTAAAAAGTTTTTATAATTTTATTTGGGTGTTTGTTTTACTCTTCTATTTTGTTTTAGTTTTCTGTACACTGTTCTAGTCAAACAACCGATACGACATATTTACAAGTTGAATACGGCGTATCAACCTTTCACTGCCAATACAGCGTATTCCATTCAAAAAGTAAATACGGCATATTCAGTCAATTGAATATGGCGTATCGACTATTTGATACAACAACAGACTTTAAATTTTGGTATTCCATTTCGTGCTTAGTTTTTTGTATTTTCTTTCCTCGAGCATATCCTGCTGATTGTTTATCCTCTATTTTAGGTAGTGCATGACAAGGAGTTCAAACAAAGATCTCGTCTAACCTTTTGAAAGCCCTAAACGAGTGTTTTGATCATCAAGGAAGCTCTCCAAGACACTAAGTCTTGACTATAGGAAACTAGAAGGGGGTTGAAAAGTTTAACAATTAATTATCCGTTTTAAAACTTTGCTTATAAAATGGTTTGATTCGAGTTGTATGTCAATCAATCAACAATATGAATCACAAGTAAACTATCTAATGTAATGAACTAAATAAACAATAACAATATAAAGAGACAAGGAAAGAAACGATCAAACCAAGACACCAAGATTTATAGTGGTTCGGCTACGAAGCACCTCTTCGCCCTACTCTACTCCCCGAGTACACCACTCGATATTTCACTATGTCAACAAGCTCCCTTTAGGCGAAGAAAACCGTTTACACATCGCTTACTTTCTTTTCTGATACTAAGCTAGATGTCGAGTCCTAATCTTAGCTAGAACCAATCTAAGACTTCACTAAGTCTTTATACACTCACAAGATATATACTCTTGGATTGACACATAATCCAATTTACACAAATACATAATTTACACTATTGGATCTATACATAATCCAATTTACACAACACAACAAAGAAAATATAATGAGGATTTGTGATCTTAAGGAGGAGAAAAGAGATCACTTGATAATAATTTGTTTCTAGATGAATACGATTGTTCTTTTCTTGCACTTGATTAGAAGAAGGGAGGAAGAGGGAATTAATCACTTGAAACAAGATCAAGATATGTTAGTGATCAAGATATGTGTTTTAGAAAGAAAGAAAGAAAGAAGAGAGAAAAGTAGATCTGAGAAAATTCATGGCAAGAAGTTATGTTTTTTAGATGGGGTGGCCCAGTATTTATAGAAGACAAAAATAGCCGTTACTCTACAGGCGATCCCGGCGGTCCCGAATATATTAGGGGGCCACCAAGCCTATAAAGGGGTCGCCCGTAGAGTATGCTCCTCTTTTTGTCTTTTAGTGGAGAAGGTGTTATCTATTTTGGAACCTTCCATTTTAGGCGGAAAATCTGATTTCAAATTTAATGTTTTAATAAAACATTTCTTTTATGCATAAATATTTTGTGTATATATTTTTTTAAATACACTTTTGTAGAAATGTAAGGTTTAAGAAAAATAATTTCTTGATCACTAATCTTGTCTTTAATGATTTGTTTAATTTCATTACTTAACTGATTAATACTTAGAATAGAATTTTAACACTTAGAAACTTTATAAACGATTTAATTGTTATCTATAAACAATTTTTACATTTTGTTATTATCAAAACATCGAGTGGTCAAAAAATATAAATAACATTTTTAGACATTATTTGTATTAACAATCTCCCCCTTTTTGATGATGACAAAATATAAACTCATTTAGTATAAAAATAGAAGTTTATAAATTACTAATGAGTTTAATTCCATTTCTCCCCCTTTTTGTCGAATCCAAAAAGAATGATCGTTGAATTGTTGAGAAGAGAAAGAAATCGACGATATCAAGACTCCCCCTTTATGTGAGCTCCCCTCGTTTTGGGGCACCAATGGATCCATCTTATGAAAATTGTTTTCTATAAATCAAAGTTAGAAGTACAAGTGCAAGACAAATATCTTGAAACATAGAAATTTTAGAGTAAGTCACCCATAAGGAGTTTCATTCCATAAGTAAGAAACTCATACAAAAATAAACACAAGTGGTTAACTCATACAACATGCAAATAGAGCTAAGATAAGCAAGAAAACATAAATTCATAAATTACACTAAAAGAGATTAAGTCCTAGATGATTCATGATTCATAGAGGATGACTTTTGAGCAAAAGATTTAGGGTGACACCTTTATAAGAGTTTTTGAAAACATTTTAAGGTGGTGGTGGAAAATGAGAGGTGATTGCGGTAGTGGGAAGATACTCAAGATGAGCAAACATGATGTTCATCTCATCTCTTAAGGTTAAGAAGAGGTTTTGGTTATGAGAACAACAAATGCAAGTTGACCCATGATAGTCATGATAGTTGTAGAAAGGAGGATGGCCCATGATAGGTGGTTGAGGTTGTGGTGGAGATGGTGGTTCAAGGATTTCAAAAGGTGATAGTGAGAGAGTGATATTTAAAGAAGGATGACTTTGAAGTGGTTGAGGGTTTGAAGGTCTAGGAAGAACATCGAAGATGTTGTTAAGCAAAGGGTTCAAGGGTTAAGGAGTAGTTGGTTCATTAAAGGAAGGTGGTGAAATTTGAAGTTTTGATTGGAAGGAGGAAGGTGTGTCATCATGACTAGTTGAGGTGTCATTGTTTGATGGAGTTTTAGATGGTGCATTTAGAAGAGTTGGAGATGAAGAAGTTGTTGTAGGAGAAGGTGTGGTGGTGACATCTTCATCACTAAAGATGTTGATAAATAGTTATCTAGGAGGAATTATGGTTAGTTTGATTTTCTTGGAGGGGTTACAGGAAGAAGCTTTGGTGGAGTTCATGGTAGAGTTTAGTTGAGGAAGATGAAGATGATAATAAGAATAAGAAGAAGGCTTATTTAATTTGAAAGCAAGTGATTAAAATAGAAAAGCATGGGAGTTAAGGAAATACTTTCCAAAAGTTGTTTAGCAATATGCAAAAGTTTTAGCTGGGTCTAAGAAAGACTAGTCAACTGCACAGAAAATCAGGAGTCACAGTAAAATTTCCATGACTTCTGATGGCGGTCCCGTAAATATGTGGCGGTCCCAGATATATTAGGGGGCCGCCTAGTATTTAAGGGGGCCATTTTCTGGAGACATGAAATTTTTCTAGTTTTTCCTGATTTTCTGTAAAGCCTGTACAGAAACATTTCCCTATTTTTGCATTCAATTCTATTTCATCATGAATCATCTATTTCATAACAATCAAGGGTATAAGACTAAGCATCCTAAATTCAATCAAGAAAGCATATATATATAGGAAAATTGACAAGTTCATAAGCATGCATGATATTTTAAACATAACCAAAATGTATCAAGGTGCATGCAAGCATGGGTTTAGGATGATAAAATCGAATGATCATCCAAGGCAAGTAATGTTGCCCAAGCATAATAGATTAGAAAATAACATAGATAATAATGTCATAAAGTAATTTGTCTCATGGCACACTTCTTCATGTTCCTCCACAATTTTCTAAAACTTTTTCCGATTAACCTTACTCCACCACGATGCTCATCTCGAATTTAGACTTGATGGTTGATGATTTCGGTTTGACGGGTTTAAAGTGGTTCCAAGTCGGGGTCAATGTTAGGTGGGTTTTGAAAACTCAAGAAACTTTGTTAGTTAACGAATTGACATAACGAATGAGGGAAGGAGTACTTGCACACGAGGTCCCTTTATCATTTCCATCATCATCGTCATCGTTAAGATGAGATGAGGATGGTTGATCGAAGGTGGAGGAGAAAGTAGAATGACAACCTCTACTCATGCCACGATCCCTTCTGTGTTTTCGCTCTAGTTGAGCGGCAAGAGTAGTCATGACACAATCGTACAAGACATAGGACTCGTTGTACAACTCAGGATATTCATTCATGATGAATTTAAACAAACGGGTTAATAGCATACCATAGGGTAGAATTAACCTAGATTGCTTAGTAACCCACTCCATTCGTTTCGCTATGTAATAGGCAAGATTGAATCTTTCTGAGTGTATAACACAATAAAGCATAAAACAAAGACAAGCGGGAACATGATCCTAATAACCCCCCAGACAAAAGACATTTTCCTAGATGATTTACTCTAAAGGATTTAAAGTTGACACGATTTCATAAGTGAGAATTTGATATTCAAGAACATCAATCTCTTCCTCATGACAGATGCGACGGACTTGACCTTCTCGATCAATTCGAATAGACGAAATGTTGTCCTCAATGGAAGGAGGGTTGGTTTGATATGGACCATCCGAAGGGATACCATATGCCAACTCATCAAGTCTCCATCTATCGATAAAGACACACGTGCCTTCATAAGGAATGTTAAGAATTTGAGCAAAATTTTCAAGAGAGTACTCCAGACACATAAGCTTCATACTCCAATGTCTTCTGCCGCTTTGCACTATTCTCCCCCTCAGGATGAGCATCATCATGAGGATCGTCTTGATCTCTTGGGCGAACGGCATGAGTTCTACATGCAGTTTGTAGTATCGTATTTCTTTCAAACTTCATCTAGAGAGCCAACCATATTGCTATATCTTGTTGTTGCAATTGAGGATCAGCTTTCATAGCAAGATACAGTTGATATTGATGTTTGTGATTGAGCCGGATGAACATGAAGAATATGTCCAGACATATAACTACGTACGAATGCATCAACTTGAGAAAGAATGACATTGACAATTGCATTCTTAATTTGTGTCAAGATTTGAGCCTGAATATTTCCACATTCCTGTAGAATAGCTTTAGCAATCAATCTTTCCATCTCTTCTTTAGCCTTTTGCCTCTCCAGAGAATACACCCTGTCCGTAACTGACATGTAATTGATTCCGAACTTGTTCAGGAACTTGCTTCATAACTTGCTCCTTAATGTGTTTGTCTACCATAGTGGGTAATGTCTCAACCATTACATCATGAAGATTATCAACAAGTGTATCGAATGACTTTCTTAGCATGAACCTCTCCCGTAGATGTGCAAACAAGTAACCCTTAAACGGTCCTTCCGTAAACTCTATGAAAGAAGCTCTTGTAGCGTTTGAACACGAGTATGTTAGTTTTTCTTGGAAAACACATGATGAAGTTGATTCTCGGTTTTTAGTAGCTAACTTTTTGTGAGGTGAACTTGATGATGATGTAGTATGAGGAGTATCCGTCAAGTCCTGAAGTTTCTCGGTATCCGAAGATACGAGATTAGTATGAATCCTAGGAGATCTAATTGGTGTAGGGATTGGTGAATTCCTAGTCTCCTCTACAAGTTTCTCTTTCTCCCTTCTCTTTAATTCATACACCTCATCGGTTATTTCTTCATCGTCATCATTTACATTCACTGGTATAACAACTTTAGTAATCTCCACCATTAGAAGTTCTCCTCTTTAATCTCATACCTCCTTATTATTTTGTAAACTCACCTCTGGACTTTCCTTATTACTCCTGGGCTCTATCCTAGTGCCGAGAATATTTGGTTCATCATTCCTAGGGATTGAACTATCATCAACAATATTCTCTTGGTCCATTCCTCCAACTTTTCTATTTCTTCATGATGCCAATGTGCCTCATCATCCAAGTGCCACATTTTTCTCTTAGCTTCTGCTTCATCACGACTTTTATGCTCAGCAAGACTAACTTGTAATGTATATTGTAAAATCATCTCATCTGCTTTGTCAAACAGTTGGCACTGGAGCTGGTGGTGTAAGACGTGTGGATCTCCTTTAGGAATACGAAGACGGAATCTAGTTGATCGTCTTGGACAGCACTTGACTCTTGCGGTTCCTTATCCAGGGTTAGGTGGACTAGGGGCGTAGTTGTTGTCCTATGCGTTCCGTTGGGTAGACTCAGTCGGCTGTGACTGAGTCAGTGGAGACTTCTATCCCAATAAACTTCGCATACATCTTGATAATGCTCGTCTCCTTTCATTTCATCAGTGATCATCCAAGCTGGTATCTGCATTCCAACTTTGTTTTTGTGTCTTCCTGAGTTAAAAATATTCTTCATGATATCATCATCTTGCAAGTTGTGATACATGTCTCGAGCACGTCTTGAGATGTCAGGAAAGATAGTCATGTAATGACTGATAATGATCTTTGTAAATCTTGGATATGGAATCGAAGATGTTGGATGATGAAGCGAATAGTAAAGTCCTTCCCATAGTAACTCCGCATAATCCACATGAATGTTATTGACAAAGCAATACAGCATTTGCATTATCTGCAATGGCGGTTGGTCCCATCCAGTGACACGTGTTGTTAAGCATTTGGAGAATATTTTGCATAACGTTTGCCATGGCTGCAGAAGACCAGTAGTCTTGAAATTCGATTGTGTCTTTAACTCCATTGTAAATCCCAATACTTGCTTGTAGAATGGAACCATGTCAGAAAATGATGGTGGTGGCACGAATGAATTATGATTGTTGGCAGTTGCTTGTGGAAGATGAAAGATTTGTCTGAAGTCATCCAGTGTAAGAGTGAGTTCTTTCTTGTCCAGCATAAACCTGAGCTGATACTTTGATCCGTCTTCCTTCAAAGTATGCCAGAACTGTGCCATATAAATCCATGGAACGGATGAAGAAGGCGTTAATGCTGGATTCGTAATGGAGATTCTTGATGATATTTAGTCAGAATTTTGCTTTCTGAGCGGACATTGCACTATGCGCGAGTTCAATTTCTTGTTTAGCATCCATAAGATCATATCTCTTGTTCGGAGGGCACAGTTCATCTAGATGAACATCAGCTGCATGTTGTTGTTGTGCCATGATGATTATTGAATGAATACAATTGAGATGTTAGATAACAAACAATTCATTTGACATTTTTGTCTTTTTCAACTCTGTGTGTTTTATTTTCTGGCAATCTTTTTTAACATATTTTTGATCAATTTCTTGCCATGTGCTCGGTCTCTGCTTTTTCTAGCACATGCCATACGCTTTATTCTTTTGATTTACCATTTTTGTGTGTTCTGGCAATTCTTTTTCGAACACACTTTTGATTTTCTTTTTCGCGTATGGATTTATACTCTCTCTTTCTGTTTTTAGAATATCCTCACCAGAAAATTCTTTGTCGACATGATACTCTTTCAAGCATGAGATGAAAATTTTTCTGTTGATTTAATTTCAAGACTCTTTATGAAAAATTAAAGAGAAATCATTCAACTTCTTAAATTTGTTTTGTGGACAAGAGTAATCATTTTGACACAATAACAGATTTTGAGAACTTTTTCCAGAAACTTTTGACAAAACTTGCTTTATAAGGATAACATAGAAGCATGTAATCACAAACCCACAACTGAATGGACACCAAGTCACTCACTCCTCATTCTGTTCATTGCAGAAAATGGCCGAAGCCGGACATGACTTAGTCCACTTAAACAATTGAGATTTGGATTAACAGATTCAAGTTATAAAAACTTTTGCTTTCACTTTTTGTCATGAATCCTAAACAATGAAGACAAACATATCTAATTCAATAATTGAATGGACACTAAGTCACTCACTCCTCATTCTGTTCATTGCAGAAAACGGCCTAAACCGGACATGACTTAGTCCACTTAAACAATTACGAATAGATATATATGACCCATAGCTCAGAATTCATAAAAACTTGATTTCTTTTTCAAAATTATTCACCACACTTGAGAAACTGATCTTATTATTCCACAGACATTTAAGCATTAAACATCATAAGCATGAATCATCAACATTATTTCTTTCTCAAAACACCTTCACGTTTCCACAAACGTACTTTCACTGAATTTAGACTTTTTAGTATTACTGAGTTTGACTTTTTGACCTTTCCGAGTTTGACTTTTTGACTATTACTGAGTTTCACAAACAATGATTCTTTTTGACATATGAAAAACCAAACTCAATCCATTGTATTATATTATCATTTTCGGATTACCACCTGAAGTCAATTAATTAAACTCGATAAACATCAAACTCGGTAAACGTCATACACATCCGAATTTCAATTTAAACGAATGGTTAATCATGTCTAGGCTATTCATCACGTATTTTCACTTAATCTATGCATATTATCATCCTTGATGTGTAATTATTGACAAAAACTCGATGACACATAAACTCGGTAATCTTCAATATTACCGAGTTTAAACTCGATAATACATAAACATCAATTATCAATTTATAACGCTCACCCACTTACGTTTGAGGAAGAAAAATAGTATCAATCGTTGTAATGAACTCAAAATGATGTGTTATGATTTTCTTCTCAAACTCGGTAAATAGATTCGGTACTTATAAAAATTTATGATCGAAAATTATGCCCCTCTTATAGCCACCGAATTTTTTTTGAAAATTGACACATTTAGCCCCTGTGATTATCATTTTCGATTTGTTTTTTAATTTTCACAAACTCCCCCTCCTCATTGAAACTATAACATTTTCCAAATGTAGTATTTGTGAGAGATCATTGTTTTTATTTTATTTCCAAAAAATGTATGTGAATGGAAAATTTAAAGAACTCCCCCTTAGATTATGATTCCGTATTTTCAATTTGAAAGTCTTTTATAAAAACGTGGAATCATGAAACTAAGCATGTGATCTTTTTAAATTATATATATTGTTTTTTTTAAATATGAAAAATATGTTAAATCTTTTTGGTATTTTGAAATATTTCAATTTTTTCTTTTGTTTTTGAAAACATTTATTTACATGTTTTTTATGTATGAGCTTTTCAAGAAGATAACTTTGTCAGACTTTCCAACTAAGTTGGAGTCATACATCTCATACCAATTCGATGAACTAAGTACTCAAAACATTCTTTTGGAAGCGCCTTAGTAAATAGATCCGCAAGTTGGTATTCTGTCTCGACAAAGTAAATTTCCACAGTACCCTTCTCAACATGTTTTTTAATAAAATGACACCGGATGTCAATGTGCTTCGTCTTAGAATGTTGGACCGGATTGCATGAAATAGCAATGGCACTCTTGGAGTCACGGTACATCGGAATCTGATTGTACTTATATCCATAGTCAAGCAGTTGAGTACGCATCCAAATAACTTGTGCACAACATGCAGACAAGGAAACATATTCAGCTTCAGCAGTTGACATCGCTGTACAATCTTGTTTCTTTGAACTCCAACTCACGATCTTTCCACCTAGAAATTGCAATCCTCCTGATGTACTCTTACTAATCAACTTTACATCCTGCATGCCCGCATCTGAATAGGCCAATTAGTTAAATCCGAATCCTTCGAAACCAATAGGCCCATGTTTAAAGGACTATCTTAGGTACCAAAAGATCCGTTTTTAACCTCTTTGAGTTGTTTGACCATAGGACTTGCTTTTTGATGATTGAGCACATACAAAAAGTAGCAAAAGCAATGTCTGTCGTAATCTGTTGTTTTTCGGAGTAACATAAACTTCCAATCACACCTCTCGTTTGTCCATATGTGTACTTATGGAAACACATTCATCTAAGAACCATGTATTCTTTAGCAACTGGTATTGCATATTGTGGACTTGACATTATGAAGTTATGCCACAGGGTTAATGATGATCTTGAAGTCCAATGAAAGAACTTTAGTTCACTCCATCAATGACATTTTGTCAAAATTTATTTTTTTCATTAAGTTTTGCAAAACTATGACGATTCCGAAAAGGTAAGAAACTTGTCAAACGGATTAATAACGAAAAAGTTACGTTAAAAACGAGTTATACGTTAATTAAACGGATTTTATAAAATAACTTTTATAAAAACTCCATCAAACAGCAAGTTTGATATTTTTATCAACTAAAACACATTTTTAGGATTCCAAAATGATAAGAATCGCAATTTTTCAATTTATAACGAATAAGTTATGAATTTCGCGGGTTTTCGATAATTAAAAGTTTATAAAAATGATTTTATAAACCATGAACAGTAAAAACACTATTCATGACAGAAAGTTATATTTTTGTAAACCTCATAAAATTATAGAACTTTCAATAACGTGAGCGTGCTCGAAAGAATCGTTAAAAACGGAGCTATAACGAATAAAATACGACATTTACGGGTTTTACGACAACAAATACGATTTAAATAAAACTCATGTCTGGTGTGAACAGTAAAAGTTACTGTTCATCAGAGGACCAAAATTATGAAAATGTCAAATATCGATAACTCGTCTTAATACGAAAAGATGGGCATAAGAAACGCAAGAAACAGACTTAAAACGCGAAAGTTATGGCGTATTTACCAAAAGTATGTTTATAAACGTTTTAATATTTATAAACATGTTTTCACTCAAACAATTAGATGGTGATTAGCTATGTAGACTTATGCATGGTAGAGGTTACTCAATATGATTAGTACTCATACGACCTTAAATTAAATAGGTTGCATTCGACGATTTGCGTGACGCATTATTTGTGATACACTTGGTAATTGCTCACTCAAGGTGAGTTCATAGCCCCACGTTTTACATGCTTTTGTTTTACAAAGTTTTTGGGGTGAGAAACATGCAATGTTTTACAACTGGACACAAGTGGTTAAGTTTCATATTATGATTACGTGTTGCCTAAGTTGCGATAACCCTAGTTGAGCCCATTATCATGAACTGTCAATTACTGGACTGTGAGCGCGAATGTTATGAATAGATCTATTGGGTTTGACAACCCCGTTCGGGTGATTAGCTATCACTGGGCAAACGAACGTATATCATGTCGAACATAGGATGTTGCGGGTTAGAACATCATCACGGGCAATGTAGGCCATTTATATGGTATTCATTTATGTCGAGCTTCAGTGTCATGAGCTTAGGGCAACGTAATTACATTTATATGATGTCTGCATCTGTTGCATTATCATACACTTGGGAAATCTTGTGGTCCTACAATATATGATTTATCAAACCTATGAATTCACCAACATTATTGTTGACGTTTTAAAGCAATGTTTTTCAGGGGATCAGTAAGCACGAGGTGCAAGGGATACATTGGTGGTTTTGATTTGGATATCATGCATTAAAGATTTTGTCGCATTACATTTTGTATAACTGTTATGGGCTAGAAATCTTTGTATTTTGAACAAGTGGACAAGTGAAGCTTCGGCTTATGTAACAAATACTTTGTTAAATCCAATGTATCAGTTTTAAACGACTTTTTGGTCGTTCTATATACATCTTGTGTTATTGATCTATGAAGTAACACGCCCCGGACCCTTATTCCGCTGCGACCCAATTTGGGGGTGTTACAGATTGGTATCAGAGCCAAGGTTATAGAGAACCAGGTCAAATGTTTTGCTGGACTATAACCGTTTTCAAATATCGAATTCATACAAAGGGGTTTTACACGGGACATACATATGTGCATACATTCATGCATACACTACTTGTTGCATTAGTTGGTTGGACTAGATGCATTCATAATTGATATACATGTTATGATATAAATGTATATTACTATAAGAGTCTTATATTAAATACTAATATAAGCTATTTTGAATTTTCAGATTCAGTCATGTCAAATTCGGATGAATCAGGTATTACATACATGGAGGTATCCAGCCCATTTGAGGGTTTATCAGACATAGGATCACCGAGAGCCGATGATCACGAGTACCTTGAGCTGCTTGGGATGCCAGAGGACCCATACGTGGAGGCCGCTCTTCAGGCCCCACCCTCTCCAGATTATGTGCCTGTCCCTGAGGAGCCAGAGTAGGCACCACCTTCGCCAGATTATGTTCCAGGCCCAGAGCATACTGATGATAAGATTGTTGCTGAGGATCAGCCAGATGCTGAGGATGCCTCACCTATTGCTCATTCACCTGACTATGTCCTGGAGTCCGATCCTGAGGCGGACCCAGAGGAGGATGACGATGAGGACCCCGAGGAGGATCCTGTTGACTATTCTGCTAATGGAAGAGATGCCAAAGACGATGAGGATGAGCCATCGGAGGAGGATGAGGATGATGATGTTGACATGGAGGCTGATGGGGATGAGGAGGAGGAGGAGCACCCAGCTCCTGCCGACTCTGTAGTTGTTGCTTTACCAGCTACTGATCAGGCCCCATCTGCGGAGGAGACAAAGCCGTTCGAGACTGATGAGTCTGCGGCCACACCACCACCACACCCTGCATATCATGTGACAGCTAGGATTTCTATTCCAGCTCCAGTACCTACACCATTATGGTCTGATGCAGAGGTTGCCAGACTTCTCGCTATATCTACTCCACCATCATCACCACTCTCCCCATGGTCTTCACCACTTCCCCAGATACCTTCTCCATCACTACCACTATCACCACCCTCACCTGTGTTATCACCAGCACCACCTCCTAGCCCCATTCGTTCATTGGGCTATCGAGCTGCTATGATCCGGATGAGAGCTGAGGCCGCATCTACTTCCCATTCTCTACCATTACCACCACCCTTCATACTCTCCCCCACCAGACCAGATGCACCATCATTAGGGATACCACCACCCTTGCCCATATCAGTTCCTACTTCATCACCACCATTGCTACTACCCTCTGCTAGTCGTAGGGAGGACAGACCCGAGGTTACCTTACCACCTCGGAAGAGGTTAGGTATCGCTCTTGGTCCTGGATACGAGGTAGGAGAGAGCTCATCTGCTGCTGCTGCTAGACCGGCTGGAGGTCTTAGGGCAGACTATGGCTTTGTAGCTACTATGGATAGGGAGATCAGGCGTGATCCGGAGAGAGAGATTGGATATGGGATCACCGACTCGTGGGACGAGATAGTTGAGACCCTTCAGGGGGCACCAGTTAGTACTGACACGGAGTTGGGTCGACATGTGACAGCATTTGAGACTAGGGTTAGGCAGGACACGGATGAGGTTTATACGAGGTTAGACGATGAGCAGAGTCAGAGACAGTTATTGGCTGGTTGGCTCAATATGTTGTTTAGAGACAGACAAGCACATGCATATACACGTCATTAGATGGAGACAAAGGCTAGATTTTCTAGAGAGGCTTAGAGGCGATCGATGGATGCGAGTGATATTGCCCGCGGAGAGGTTATGTCACTGCGCACTATAGTACTGGCTCAGATGTCAGAGATTAGAGAGTTGCATGATGCTGATCGTAGGAGACAGGCTGTGATTTTAGAGATGCTGAAGGCAGACCAAAGGAGATCTACAGAGATGAGAGAGTTGAGGACAGTTGATCATACTCGACAGCAGCAGCTTATACAAACATTGACAGTTATGTAGTCTCTACAGAGAGAGGTGACTCCCCTACTGGGACAGGTGACCACCTTGCAGGGGCAGGTGACAGCATTACAGGGACAGGTCACAGCACTACAGGGACAAATTACCTTACTACAGGGACGACAGGGACCCGTTGGAGGTCCTGTACAGCCAGAGCTGCCAGCGGAGGCTGGTAGCAGTTCATAAATTAGATCATATTATGGCTAGTCATTTTGTATATAGCCTACTAAGTATTACGGGTTTAATCCCGGCTAGTAAGGCTTTAGGAGTCCATTAAGTGTTCTAAGGGTCCATTTAAGTTTTAAAAAGCACAAATGCCTCCATTAAGCTTATTCAAGTCTGTTAAGTTAGAAATAAGCTCGGGGGAGCTTATTGGAGCTTATTCGAGCTTATTGGGCTCGTGAGCCCAATAACTCAAACCCGAAGGGTTTTTAAAGTCCATTAAGGTTTAAATGTCATGGCCCAACTTATTTTATAGCCCTTAATAAGCTTCATTGGGTCTGTTTTTGGTTCGGCTTATCAAATAAGCAATAAGCTTCGATATTGGGCCTTAGGATCCAATATGAGCCCGTTAAGTCTTTTAGGCTTTTCGGCTTATTCACTAAAGGTCCATTAGTGTTAGTTAGGTCCAATAAGTTCATTAAAACCTTACAAATTCACCAATAAGCTGATTAAGCTTATCGTGAGCTTATTGGCTCGCGTTGGGCTCATGGTAATAGGCTACAAGCCCAATGAGGGTTCGGGTTGGTTTCTAAAATACATACCATGATATACTAGGCCTATACAAGCTTAATAAGCACCTAGGCTTCCTATAAGCCCGAGAGTGCTTATTTATAAGTTGTGGGCTCACCGGCTTAGCTTATTGGGCCCATTTGGTCCTCTTCGTGGCTATTGGGCTCGAAAGGCCCCATAGAAGCCTACTAATGCATGCTTGTCATATTACAAGTCTAACAAGGTCCCTATCTTATATAATAAGCTCGAATAAGTTTATAAATAAGCCCCGGGTATACGTTGTTGGGCTTGTTGGGCCGTTGGGGCTCACATTTGGTTTACACACGATTTTAAATGGCCCATTGCTCTCCTAGCAACCCGCGTAAGGTTTGAAAGTGCTCTAGTGCCTATAGGTCATTTGTTCATCCCATGTACACGTCGCGTTTTACATGCATGTGTTTAGATGTGTCGTATATACTTCCCCAAGCCATCGTATCTTGTTTACAACAAAAGTTTACGTATAGTTTTATTTGTTTCACGTGTATAGGGTCGTATCCCTACCTTAGTTTCTTTACTCGACGTTTGAAGGTTACGGGACACCATGACAAGTGAAACGAGAAACCAAGTATATTATGAAAACGTATAATCTTAGTTGTGAACTTACAAGGGTCCTAGTATGTTGGTTTGTGGATTTGAAGATGACATAAAGCGTTTACACCCAAACGTGTAATATTTCCTAAGCTTCAAAGCTAGGTTTACCTAATCTTTAGCTCAGAGGTTTCCTTGGCCTCGTTATGTAACCCTTTGTTGTGTTTTCTTGGTTCGAATGAGGTAAATGTGTATGTTGGGTTATGTTTTGAGAGCCGACGCAAGGAGAGGAGAGAGTTTTAACTTATTTAAGTGTTTGTGATTTCTAAGAGTGTATAATGGTAAGAGTAAGTGAGTATTTATAGGCAATGTGGCTAGTTAACTCTCCAAGTTGCACAAACAAAACCAAACAAGCCCTAAGTAGTGGTATTTGGGATTTCTAGTTAACTACACATGGTTTTCTTGCTAAACCACTTAGTACAATTCTTAATTGCCAGATAATGGTACATAATCTTCCAAGATTACAAAATCTTATGATTTGTGGGGCTTTTCCTTGGTTAACCTCGGCGAAAGGGATCAAATCAATGGAAATGGGTATTAACCATTGGGTAACTAGCTAGTAAGAGACCATTAGGACAAGTTTTAATTAGTTAGATGAAGTACTAGTACTCTTAAAGATCATGACAAGATTTTCTAGCTAGTTAATCACAAGGGACAATTTATATATGGTTTAACTTACCCTTATTCGGACTTGGTGGTTTATTAACTCACTAATTGTACAAATTTTATGTTTATGGATTAAAAGTGGGTATTGGTTTGAGTCTAGGTAAGTCTAGGTATTTCCGGGGTGTGTCCAAATATATTTTTATTGCGAAACGTAACCCTTTTACGTGACCAATAAAATAAAGTACGCAAAGTACATAATTATCTTCTTAATAATTATTTATTACTTGGTTGATATAAACCTTAATTTATTTGATGACCGTTTACATTAAAAGATCATTTCTAGTCTACGCGATTTGACTTAAAAGTTAAATTAAAAGTGAACGCGTATCGGACCAAAATAAATAGTGACGAATAAATAAAGGTCATAAAATGACCTAAAATTGAGAAATGTTACAGTCTTCACCCGTTAAAAGAGCTTTTTCCTCAAAGCTTAAGACCTTGTAGTGGATGACGAAGCCCGGTTTGTGAAAAGTTGTGGGTATTTCTGTTTGAACAAATCTTCACGTTCCCAGGTGAACTCAGGACCTCTCCTAGAGTTCCAACGAACCTTAACTAATGGTATCCGGCTTCGCTTCAATCGGTTGATCTCCCGTTCCATGATTTCAACGGGCTCTTTCACAAACTGGAGCTTATCGTCAACATGAATTCCTTCTAACGGCATGACTAATGGTTCATTAGCGTATCATTTCTTCAGATTAGACACATGGAAAGTATGGTGAACTATGCTCAACTCTTGAGGAAGTTCTAGCCTGTAGGCAACTTTCCCAACTTTTGCTAATACCTTAAAGGGTCCGACATATCTCGGGTTTAGCTTGCCCCGCTTACCTAACTGTACGACCCTTTTCTAAGGCGAGACCTTGAGCATAACTCTGTCCCCAACCTCAAACTCTATCGGCTTTCGTTTCCGATCGGCGTAGCTCTTTTGTCGATCCTGAGCAGCTTGCATCCTCTGCTTGATCAGGATGATCTTTTCTGTTGTTTCTTGGATCAATTCCGGACCAGTCAGTTGGGCTTCCCTAACCTCGGCCCAGCACACCGGTGATCGACATTTTCGACCATACAGTGCCTCATAAGGGGCGGCCTTTATGCTAGCGTGATAACTGTTGTTGTATGAAAACTCAGCCAATGGCAAATGTTTAACCCAGCCCTTGCCAAAATCGATCACGCAAGCACGTAGCATGTCCTCGAGAGTTTGAATAGTCCTCTCGCTCTGGCCGTCAGTTTCTGGATGATACGCAGTGCTCATACTCAGGTCTGTACCCAAAGCTTTCTGAAATGATCTCCAGAAATTTGATGTGAATCTCCCATCACGATCACAGATGATTGAAACAGGTATTCCGTGTCTTGCTACTATCCTGTTCAGGTACAACCTTGCCAACTTGTCTAATGGATCATTTTCCCTTATTGGCAAGAAGTGAGCAGATTTTGTAAGTCGATCCACAATCACCCAGATGGTGTCAAAACCGTGTGACGACTTAGGAAGCTTGGTGATAAAATCCATCATGATATTATCCCACTTCCACTCGGGTATTGCTGGTTGTACTAACAGTCCTGATGGCCTTTGGTGTTCGGCCTTGACCTTCGCACACGTCAAGCATTTGCTAACATAGGTGGCGATGTCAGCCTTCATATTTGGCCACCAATATAGCTTCTTCATGTCTTGGTACATCTTTTCGGAACCGGGATGGATAGAGTATTTTGACTTGTGAGATTCATGCATAATTACGGATCTTAAGTCTCCGTAGCAAGGTAACCAACTCTTGTCGTTTAAACATAAAGTCCCATCGGCGCGTGGTTCTAACTTTTCCTTGGGTATATCCTTTCTGATCATACCGCCTACATCTTCATTATCAAGATTCTCTGGCTTCGATTTGAGCTTCTAGTATTTGTTTGGGAAGATCCAAGCCAATAGTCATAACTAAGGCTCGAACCCGCATTGGCTCAATCTGTTCCTTACGGCTCAATGCATCGGCCACTACGTTTGCCTTCCCCGGGTGATAACGAATGTCACAACCGTAATCACTTAGCAACGTCAAGAATGTGTTGTAGGCTTTTATGGTCGGTGAACATGGTGCATTTGGTTCCATATAGATAATGTCTCCATATCTTTAGAGCAAACACCACTGATCCAAGTTCTAAATCGTGAGTGGTGTAGTTATTCTCATGAATTTTTAGTTGTCGAGAAACATAGGAAATCACCTTCTCTCTCTGCATCAATACAATAGCTAAACCCTTGTGTGAAGCATCACAATAGACCACAAAGTCTTCGCTTCCTTTAGGTAAAGCCAGAATTGGCGCACTGCACAACTTCTGTTTTATTAACTGAAAAGCGTTTTCTTCCTTTACTCCCCAATCAAATTTGATTCCTTTATGAGTAAGCTTTGTCATTGATTTAGCAATCTTCAAAAATCCTTAAATAAACCTTAGATAGTAACCAGCAAGACCTAAAAATTGGCGAATCTCCGTCGATGTCTTAGGAGATGCCCAATCTTTGATAGATTCTATCTTGGCTGGATCCACATGAATACCTCTGCTATTAATGACGTGACCGAGAAATTATACCTTCGAAATCCAAAATTTACATTTTGAAAACTTGGCATACAACTTCTCCTTCTTAAGCAATTCCAAAATTACCTTAAGATGTTCTTCGTGCTCTTTCTTGTCCTTTGAATAAATAATTATATAATCAATGAAGATTATTACGAACTTATCCAAGTAGGGCTTGCACACTTGGTTAATGAGGTCCATGAATACCGCAGGTGCGTTTGTTAGCCCGAATGGCATAACCTGAAAATCGTAATGACCATACCGAGTTCGTAATGCCGTCTTTGGAATGTCTTGTTCTCATACTCTCAGTGATGATTAAACCCGTCACAAATCTATCTTGAATAATGCTGAGGATACTTAAGTTGATTCGAATAAAATCGTCGGATCCTCAGGAAAGTGTATAAGGAATCCTTTCACTGTTAGCTTATTTAACTCCCGGTAGTCAATGCACATCCTGAATGATCCATTCTTCTTTTTGACAAACAAGACCGGGGCTCCCCAAGGTGAGGAACTAGGTCTTATGAAGCTTTTGTCGAAAAGCTCCTGTAGTTGTTCTGACAATTCCTTCATTTTAGACGGTGCCAATCGATACGGTGCTCGAGCTACGGGCGCGGCTCCTGGAATCAAGTCGATCTGGAATTCCACTGGTCGAGCAGGAGAAGACCCGGAAAGTCTCGGAAACACTTTCCGAAAAATCTCGAACTATTGGTACGTCCTTAAGTTGCTTTCTCTTCCGACTTATCCTCCTCCTTCTTGCGGATATCTGTGCAAAAAGATCTGACATCCCTCGCCCTGTACCTTAGCTTTGAACATGAAATAATGGTCAACCGAGATTCTCTGCCGTTGTTACTTTCGTCACCATGAAAAATCAAGGTTTCACCCCCATAGGGAATTCGAACAAGTTTCTCATCACACACGATCACGGCGTGATACTTTCTTAACCAATCCATGCCGATTATAATGTCGAAACTACCCAGTTCTACGGGCATTAGATCTATGTTGAACGGGTGGTTTAAGAAATTTAAAGTGCAACCCCGTATAATAGTGTCTACCCTGACTATTTTCCCGTCAGCTAATTCAACATCATAACTATTTTCTAATGGAGTTGGGGCGATGTCAATCAGGGAACTAAACGCAGTAGATATAAAACTTCTATCGGCACCAGTGTCAAATAAGATAGATGCATAGCGGTTGTTTAAGAGGAACGTACCTGTGACGACATTAGAGTCTGGATTCCTTGATGCATTCCTATTCTTCTCTGCATTTCCAACTGCGTATACCCAGCCTTGTGCATTCCCATTTCCCCCATCCTTATTCTTTAATTTTGGACAATCTCTCTTGAAATGTCTTGGAGCTCCACATTCAAAACAACCATTCCCCTTGGGAACTGCCCTATTGTCCCTCTGAGCATTAGCAACATTAGTGTTGCCAGAACCTCTGCAGTCGCGGGCAAAGTGCCCTACCTTGTTACATTTGTGGCATTTCTGAGTACACGGGCCATTGTGATGAAAATGGCACTTGGTGCACTTGGGCAAAGATCCACCATACGGCTTCTTTTTACCCGACCCCATATTGTAGACCTTGGCGACATTCTGTCTCTTGAAGGGTTGTTGTTGATGGCCATGGTTGTTTCTGGATGAATCATCAGCCTTCCTTTTGTTGTCAGTCTGCCTTTCCGCATAGGTGCGGAGTTTCTGATCCATCAAGTCGTTGGCCAACTCAATAGTCTCATCTAACGTCTTGGGTTTGGAAGACTTCACATTTCCATAAATGTTATCAGGGAGTCCACTGATGTACTTGTCAACCTTCTTAGTTTCATTAGCAACAAACTCGGTACATATTAGGGTTAACTCTTAGAAACGTTTAGTGTATGTTGGAACATCGTTTCCTTTGACCTTTAGGTTCCACAACTCGATTTCTAGTTTCTTGATTTCACCCTGCGGACAATACTTGTCCGTCATTTTCTTCTTGAGTACTTCCCAAGTCATTGAATATGCATCAGGACCTAAGGTTCTTATCTGACCATTCCACCAAGTCAAAGCAGCCCCTAACAGAGTGCAGGTGGCAAACTTAACCTAATTTTCAATAGCACAACCACTAATATGGAAAACGGATTCCATCTTTTCAATCCACCGGGTTAAACCGACAATGCCTTAATTTCCTTTTAAGTTCAAAGGTTGACATTTCATGAAGTCAGCGTAGAAACAAGGGCGTGTAGTTTGCACATTCCTTCGGTTATCCCCGTGTGAACTGTGGCTTATGTCTCCATTGGTGGAGTTTTGCAGAAGAGCTTGATCAATCATAGCTTGAACGGATTCTGGAGTCATGTTGTTTGGGTTGGTGTTGTTAGGTAGGGTGTTCGGTCCTCGTCTTGTCACAGGTGCCATGATTCGTCTAAATCACAAGAGACAAAACGTTAAGTCATGACAAGATATACAATAATTTACAGATGAGACAACAACACAAGAGAGGTATATAGTACAACATAACACATCTATTTCATTCATAACTTAGAAAATTTTACATGAAATAGTTTTTGATATACTAAATACAATACAAAAGATCTAAGGATGTCATCGATGAAGACAATTACTAACTTATCCAAGTAGGGCTTGCACACTCGGTTCATGAGGTCCATGAATACCGCAGGTGCATTTGTTAGCCCGAATGGCGAATAACAAGTAGTCTGAAGATCGATATACTTCTCGAACAGTACACAAACTCGGTAATCTACAAACTTATTAAACTCGGAAATTCAAACTCGGTAAAACCTAAAACTCGATTTAGCTACAAACTCGGTAGGTCCAAATTTTGAAAAATTCAACAATTATGGATTATTAATAACCACAAATTCGATGAAACCGAAATTTATGATGACTAGATAATCCAAAAGTCCTTAAAATTCAAATTCGATAAAACCGAATTTGACGTCCGAATTTTTAAAATTTGAGAAATTTTGTTTTTCAACACTTCAATTCACGATAAAACCGTGAAATGGATGTATGTTATGACTTTGAAAGCTTATTTCCGAGATAAAACGTAGCAAAACCTTATTTCACAAATTCGATAAAACCGAAAATGTGAAACTCATAAAACTCGATAAAACCGAGTTTGAAACTAAGCTCCTAATATACGATTTTCGATAGAACCGAAAGGTCGTATATATCTATTACAAGATATTTCTTATCGAAATTACACAACTATCACTACTGAATCTGCTAAAAAACAAGAATAACACTTCCGAGAATGCTAAACTTCTTCCGAGAACACGAATACCACTTCCGAGAACTGCTAACGAAGTAAAACTACACTCGATAATCCCAAATACTCAAATTTACTGCCAAAATCGATCTCGAAAGCTCAAAATCTTCAACCAAATTCTCTGAACATCATTGTACGCTTCTCGGACACAAATCGAATTCTCGAACGTGAAAAAAAACCTCACAAAACGAACACTCTAATTCTCTATTGGCGATTGATACCACTTGTTAGGTCACATTAATCTTGAATCAATCATATCGAACATGTATGCGTAGAGAGAATAGTAGAGAAGGGCAAGTATTTGAAATTCAAATGATATAAAAGAGAGGGAAAATGGAAGAGTTTGTTACAAGTGCATCACCCTCTAATGAAGATTAAAAGGGTATTTATAGGTGATGGAAGGAGGCTTCCCTTCCTTATTTTTCTAACTTGTCACTTCTAGTCCCTAGACTTTGGTAATTATGCTATTTCATTCTTTTAGCATAATATACCTTATTACAAACTACTTTGACATTATCAAAAGAAACATTAATGACTTAAATAATATAAAATCACATAATCGACACTTTTAATGATCCTATCAAAACTTATCCTTTCCTAAGGGTAATTTTCTCATCAATACATTTCGGAAATATATTTTATTAGTAATTAGCTTATTACTCTTTCACAAGAGTAATTTTCCGATTTACTTTTACTATATATATACTAATATAAATGAAGAATCAGTGATACTGTATTTGTTACTTTATCATACGCTTGGAAATCTTGCGGTCCTACTTTATACATTACTTAAACCTGTGAATTCACCAACTTTATGTTGACGTTTTAAGCATGTTTTTCTCAGGTCAATAAGGTACAAGAACAAAGATACATTGGCGGTCAACATTTTGGGAGTCATTTTGCATGGAGATTATGTGCATTACATTTCGGAGTATTTATTATGCATTAAAATCTTTACACTTTTCAAAGTTGAACAAATTAAGCTATGGGCTTTTGTAACAGACAATGTATTCAATCCAATGTATCATTTTTAAACGACTCATATAGAGGTCGTTCTCATATCTTGTGCTATTGATCTATGATGTAACACTCTCAGCCCCTTATTCCACTGCGACCCTATTTGGGGGGTGTTACAGCAGAAGCCGAGTATGTGTCTTTATCTGCGTGTTGTGCTTAAGTTCTATGGATGCGAACTCAGCTCACAGATTATGGATTTTAATTTGACAAAATACCTATGTATTGTGATTCAAAGGCAGCCATAGCCATCTTGTGCAATCCAGTCAAGCACTCTCGCACGAAGCACATTAATGTCAGATATCACTTCATTAAGGAACAAGTTGAAAGGGGTATTGTCAAATTATTCTTTGTCAGAACTGAATGTCAGTTAACTGGCTTGTTTACTAAAGCTCTATTGATAGATAGGTTTAAGTAACTCGTCAGACGACTTGGTATGAGATGTTTGACTCTAGCAGAACTGGAGGCTCTGGCAAATAAATCTTCTTGATATATCAAACATCGAACTTGTGTATAATCATTCAAAATCAAATACAAAAATATAAAACAAAGAAAAAGAAAATACAAAAATATAAAATCTAAAAAAACAAAATATAAAATAAGAAAATTTCAACAAGACCAAAAAAGAATCTTCTCAACATGTCTCTTGGAATCGATAACATTTACGTACCTAGAAATATTGATTAACATTGACATGGGTGTGTAAATGAAGTTCGAGCAAGAGTTCAAACGCTTTAAAACATGTCATTTCTAATTTTCTAAATGGCTTACATTTACTTCAGACTGTAACCCGGTCCCGAATGTCATAGGGAAGTGTATGTTTCAGTGCGCTTACTTTAAAAATAAAAGAGAAGTCTTCTATCATGTGATTTTTAAAATCAATGAGCATAATTTTTCAAATAGAAATGAAAATGTCATAATCTTGTGTCAATACAATTTGTAGTATCTTATTAATACCTAGAGTATTATTTGTGGTATCTTCAAAATTCTGTGTTCAACAATCCCTTCCTCGGATAATTTTTCAAAATTGTGGTACTAAAAAATGTCATTTTTATGAGGATCAATTTTTGAGGGGAGCTTTTAAAAAACCAAAGCCTTTAATGTATTTTGGGTACATCTCATAAATGTCACTTTTATGATCCAAAAAAATCCAGTGAAATTAAAATGTGGTATTTTAATGTCAGATCAATACACACTGTTCACCAAGACATCTAACTCCATCTTCAACATATTAGTGGTGTCATATCACTTTTCCTTATGATGTCAAACTTTTGATTCTGTGGTATCACACATATATTGTTGAAGGGGAGCAAATAGAAAAAGTTCACTAACTCATTCAAATATGTGGTAACAATTTTCTTCCATGAAACTTTTCATGTCTCAAATTTTAATCAATTGGTATTTCAAATACTAAGAGATTTAATATTTTAAATAAGAGGAGAAAATGTGATCTAGAAGAATGTGATCTTTAAGACTCTAAGTGCATAACTTCTACCCACATGTGCGAAACAATTTTGAATCTCGATGCACATATGTAGGGGGAGTATTTTGAAAAGTAAAACTCTCAAAGTGTTAAAAACGTCTTGATTTCTATCAAACACTTTGATTGGCTTTCAAGGTTTTATGATTTCGATCACTATACCCAACAACCAATTAACTCACGACGATGATGAAGTCATAAGGTGGTGAATGTTAGGTATAAGTCCTATGATCTAACCAGAACCGGAGGGATCTACCCATGGACATTCCATAGTCAAATTAGAAGCCCTTAGGTGTGATTGGAGATTAATGAGAATAAGGGAATAATGCCGACTAAGATTGAGCTAACACTGGAACAATCACAACAAGCTGTTAGTGATGACGTCTTGGTAAGCATTGAAGAGGTTGAATAATGAAAAAAATGTAAGGATAAAGGGTCTAAAGGAAAAATCCCTCCATACAACTTAGGCAGAAATCGGGTCAATATACAATCTAACAGAATCACAAGATGATTGCTGGTATTGAAGACAGACGTCATGGACCCAGTGATGCAATGCACAACCCTTCCCAGCCATTCGAGTTTCTCTAAAAAGAGACATATCTCATTTGTCACGGAGACACACACGTTATCTATTGACTTTCTCACTCTAAGTTAGTTGATATTGAAAATGTGACAGTCAGCTCCAGCCTCCGATTACTAAAACTAAAGTGCACAAAATGAGTCTAGAGCCAAGAGAGATCAAATAATATAAATCTCATTAGGACACAACGTCAAAACACACTTGTTGAGCACTATTAAGTTCACAAGTTATAACAAGAGTCCTACGCGTTATTCTTGTGATCTTGCCAAAACATCAAAGTGATACTATTTAGTACTCGCAGTGACGATGGAAATCCTTCTAGTGTCAACATCAAACAACACTGCGGTAGGTGACTTACGAGATTCTATATGAATTAAACTTATGATAACTGGATATCGATTTGGTCCAGTAAATGAATTAACGACTATCAGACAGATCATAACTATTTGATTCACTCTTATCGTGATGTCTGCTTTCAGACGTTCTAATAATGAGAACATGCAAGCATGGTGAATCTAATACATATGTGTTAGAAGATCCTACGCTTTAAACTTTCAAACGTCAAGGAGGTTCATCTAAATTAAACCTACCTGATCACAGGTTGGTCCTCACGGAACCAAAGGTTATTGCAACCAAATCTAGACGAATGCAAAGCCCTATTTGTCCATATCTGTTGTCTATTACAAACATTCAAATGCATGTACAAACATCGGTGTTGCAGCCTCGTTCTAGCCAAGTTGGATTCATTACCACATGCTCATGCTCAAAGCTTTAAAAGTCAAACGTTCAGCATCAGGACTGTTGCTACTAAACAAGAATGTATTCGGCTAGAAAGCTCAAGCAAATGTCATATTCAGGAACTCTGAGAGTCACGAATCTTCCTTAATATCCTAAAAGATCTTCAAATTCAAACAAGGAAGGATATATTGTTAGCATAATGAAGATGAGGAGATTGTGAGCTTTTAAGACAAGTATGAGCATGTTGATCAAAAACACATGCTAGGATGGTGGTATTTACAGTCCAAGCCATGCGTTGGACTAAAGCCCAGCGAGCCATACATGGCCTTGGACTGTAAATACCACCCTCCTAGCATGTTAGGAGGGTGTTGGTTATTATTTGGTTCTATGTGTAATCTTCCATTCTCTCTAGCTTTCTATCTCTAAACTTATGTCTCTCTCTTTAAGTTTCTTAGGTATTTCAGTTGTGATATGAAAATGTATTATGATAACAAGCTTAATACCCAAAATATTACCTTTAGACAACATAACCTGGATGAGTAGTGCGTAGTTGAAAACATTTTATGGAAGAGGTGAGTAAGGTGTGCTAAATCGAGTATATGCATATTTCTTTTAATAAAATACTTATAAAACCCAAATTTGGTGATAAGCCCAAAATAATAGATTACAAGGCCCATAACACAATTTATTAATCCATAATCACATAACATATATTTGACAAGCATATACGAAGACAAAATATTAAAGGAGTACCTTTTAGCGCTTAAGACTGATTTTGAAAGATATTGAATCCTTATGGACTCATAAGCATATAATTCGAACCAATGTAGTTTTATGAATTGCTACAACTTTTTGTTCCAAGCCGACAATATTTTTGATACATGAATAATATGTACATTTTATTTTTATTTTGAAAAACACTTTTGAGAAACTAATAGTTTTTAATTCAAGCTTTTTTTTACAAAGTGATTATTACTTTAAAGTAGAATTGTTTTAAATATGTTACTGTTGGTCCGGTTCCCTTAGCTAATGCTGGCCGGTTCCATTTGTCAATAGAACCAGAGGGATCCGGCCAAACAGGCCCAAATCCAATTTTTAGCGCAACTTTTTAAGATGTAACTTCTTGAGATAACGAAATTCTAGAGATGTCGTTAAGAATCCGTGATTATTTTTGATGATCTGCCAAGCTTCATTAAGGAACAAAAGACATAAGGCAAATAGATTTAGAATGATAACTATATCCGAAAAAAATCCTTCTTTGTAGTTTTCAAAATTCATTTGATCGGTTTTTAAAGATTTTAAAAAACAGTATATTTTAAGGGTCTTTGGTAACCTGCTCTTGATACCAATTGTAGAAAACTAGAAGGGGGCGGTTGTACAGTTTTACCAAAAATGTAGGTTTTAAAAATTCTTAGTCAATTGATTGAGGTATTATTGGATCTATGGATAAGTAACGTATAAACAATTAATTTAACGAGATATGCAAGACATAAAGATAAAGGATATGAGACACAAGTATTTATAGTGGTTCAACTACAAGGTCTCCTTCCTTGCCCTACTCCACTCCCCGAGTGACCTACTTGAGAGTTCATAATCACTAGACGCCAAACTCCTTCAATCGGCAGAGAAGCCTCACAACGTCGCTTACCCTTTATTCGGTACTAAGCTAAATATCGTGTCCTAACATGGAAGGACAAACCCTACAACAATTACCCATACTCCAAATACTAGGTTCTAGCAAAGGTATAACCGACCTCACAACATACAACCGAAATCCTATCCACTAACTTACTAGTTTTTCACTATACACCCTCGACACATTACAATGATTAATTTGAATGAATATGATGAACGAAATGATGACACGAGATCGGTAGTTAGATCTTCATGAGATGAGAAACACTTGCGACAAGAGAACCTTGAAGCTTAATCTCGTATGCATACTCGGTATATCTTCTCCTATTAAGAAAATCACCAAAACTTTAATATGATTTGAAACATGATCTGAGATCAGAGGTTAGATGAATGTAAGAGAAATAAATGAGTGAGTTAAATAAGAGAAATGGCTTGGTATTTATAGGCAAAACTGGTACTATAGCACGGTTTCGCCGGGTCCTTCTATAGGAAGGAACCGACCGGTATAAGCCTATGGAACCGGCTGTTCTGACCACCGGTTCTATCCGGTTCCTTTCTCAAAATGGAACCAGCTAGTATAAATGAATGGAATGGGCCTTCTAACAAAAAACCTAAATTTTAGATTTCCAAATCTTAAGTTATTTTGTTTGATTTTGTATGATGATGTCACCAATGATGTAAATTAGTACATGTCTTTTTAATAAAAGTCTAAAATGATTTGTTCATAAAAGTGTGGTATAAATGGCATAAGATGGAAAAGATGAATATGATGAGTATGATGATTATAATCGAGTTAGAAAACTATTGGTTTAAAATGAATAAACTTTAATTTCTACTTCTGATGATTTTATAATTGTCATTGACAAAACATGGATAGATTGTAAAATATAAATAAACGTTTTTACGGTGTATTTGTACTAACAGATTCATCGGAATCCACTTTCCCGTCAACATGTTCTTGGTACAAACCAGGTATTTCATACTCTTTGCTTGTTCATTGTATTGGTCGAGAACTTTGTACCAAAAACGTTTTATTTTTTGTTCCGAACCGACATTTGGATCCTCGGATATTTGTATGTAACATTTCGCCAAAAGTAACCCCTCTTCTTGGGTTCATAAGTTGCGGGTACCGACTCCTTCGGCTCTTTTTTCACCGGCTACCTTAGACACTTTCTTGAAACATTTTCCCTTGGATTTGGTTGACGTCCGGGTCTTGTCGGCTTCTTCTTCTTGTGGTTGTTGGTGTTGTTGGTCGGATTGTTCTTGGGAAGAAGCGCCTTGGTGATTTTGCTAAGAAATTTGGGTATTTTAGAATTGTTGTTAAAGTTGTCATTGTTGAAATGCAACTTGTTGATCAATATTAACATACGCGTTATATTTAGGATAGTAAGTAGGAATTTGCGTGTATGGAAGTTGAGTGGAGGAGGTGTTTTGTGTAGATGAACTCGTGTTGGGATTAGACGAGCCTAAAATTTGGTTTTAGGATTCGTTCAACATACCAGTTATCCATTGTTGGTTATGTTGGTTGGGATTCATTTTGGTGAGAAAATTGAGTGAAGTAAAAAATAATTTGTTTTGAATTATAGTGGAAGAGTGTGTAAAATATGGTATAACAAGGAGGTATTGATAGGATTTTTAAGGGGTAAAAATTTGGATAAAGTGACGAATAAATGCAAACCAACAGCTAGTAAGCCCTCCCTACCGTTTTCTAACATTGGAAAATTTTAAAAAAATGAAAAATGTTACGGCGTGGGCTGGTCCGGTCGATGCTAATGTCTTTGGCACGAGCGATGGTGTCGTTGTCGCGAGGAGGGTTTGGGCTGGAGCCATGGCGCAACCACACCCTGCCCTCTTAGATTTGTGAGGAAGGTTATGATAACTGATAAGTACGCTGGTCACAATGTTTCATTAAATTGTGACGAAGGTTGTGATAAGTATTTGATAACATCAAATATTTAATACTTTTTGGTGGTAAATTACCACCTAAAATACCTGCAAATGTTTCACTAACACTCGAAAATGAGACATTTTCTATTATTTTGTAGTTTTCAGGTGAAATGCAGGAAAGTGACAAGAAACAAGGGAAAAAGGACTTAAAGTGTAAATTCTAAACAATGATATGGCGTAACACTAAAAATGGTTACACCATAACATAAATTAAGCAAGTATGAAGATCAAGGAAGAACTTTACGGCGTAACAACATATCTAGTTACGTCGTAACCCTATATTTGGAAGGAAATCTCATCAAAGTTATTGTTACGGCGTAACACCTTATCTAGTTACGCTGTAACAATGAAGATCCACAAATATGGAAGGAAGATCACGTAAATATGGAAGTTATATGAAGGTTACGGCGTAACACCATATCTGGTTACGCCGTAACAGCTGCTTAAATATGGAATGTTGTGTAAGTTGGTTACGGCGTAACACCTTAATTGGTTGCCCCGTAACAAGTTTGACAACTATAAATAGAGGCCTCATTTAAGCTAATCTGACATCACTTCCTTCACAGCCAATTGGAGAGGCGACAAAGGCTTCCAACCTTCAAAGAACACCACCTAGAGTCCAAGGGAGATCACACCTTACTTACTTTTTGTATTTAATCATTCAAATACAAATCCTGTAAGAATTATAAGTTTTCAATATATGATTTCTTCTATCTCTTATTTTGTTTCCATTGCCATGAGCGGCTAACCACTTAAAGTGATGGCCTAGTTATGAATTTACTATTATTATGATTGTTTCCTGTTAGATTATAGTTTCACTAGATATTCCTTGACTATCGTGTAACCTTGGGATTTGGTAGTACGGGTGATTTGGACCTAGCTTGCCCCATTAATAGACGATCTTGTCATTATGGGATCCAATTGGTACTAGGGAGGATCACTAACTCCTTTTCTGGTGTAGGAATCAATCGGTCACCGCACTCATCACTCGATACTTAAAAAGCACATGAACTCTTTCAAATGGGGTTAATAATCTTTATAGGTTATTAGATATGCTTTAGGAATACTTGGGATTAATTACTGCAACCTGGATAACCTACCTTCCAGATGATTTGGGACTGATTCGGAATCGTAGGAAGTATAGGATAGACTATATATGGATATTCAAGTCTATCGACCTTAGAAACAGCTAATGAAACCATAGTTTAACATTGCACAGGAATACGTTTTCATACCAATAGTAATGAAGTAACTAGGTTAGCATGTTTTCTCTCTTGATATCTTTAAAGCCTTTTTATTTCCTGCATTTATTTTATTGTTATTTATTTATTTCAATTCAAATCAAACAAAGCTATTTTCAACCAGTGACAATTTCAAATTAAGACTAATAACTATTTAGCTCTTGGGACGACCTCGGATTTACCAATCTGTACTACCCACGATCGGGTTCTCTTCCCGTTAGTGCGTTGTCAGGTAGATCAAGTTTTATAAATTTAAAACTTGAATAATATATTTCTTTAAAAGAAAATACGCATCAAGTTTTTGGCGCCGTTGCCGAGGAGCTAATAATTAGAATTAATTTGAATATTTCATTATTTCTCTGCTTTTTCTAAACTCTGTATCCGCAGGAACTATGGCTGGAGTTGACATCAACACTCTTACCATGCATGCACCAGCTGTGGTTAAACCTGAAATCGGAGGCAATGTCTATTTCGAAATCAAGAGCCAATTCATGCGTGAATTGAGGGAAGATACTTTCTCTGGAAACAAGGACGAAGATGCTCACGATCACATTGATCGGGTCCTCAGCATCGTTGGCTTATTCAATGTTCTCGAAGTTTCTAAAGACGCAGTCATGCTCCAAATTTTTCCCTTTACTCTTATCGAAGCCGCAAAAAGATGGGTGGATAGACTCGCCTCAGGGACTATCAACACTTAGGATCTCCTCAAAAAGGACTTTATTCACAGGTATTGAACACCTTCCATGACCGCAAAACAGCTTGAAGATATTCACAACTTCAAGCAAGAAGGAAAGGAAATATTATACGAGGCCTGAGAACGGTATAATAACCTGCTATACAAGTGCCCTACTCATGACATCAACAGTCATCAAAAGGTAAACATTTTCTATAAGGGTTTGAGCATTATGAACCATTAATTGCTTGATTCACAGGGACCTATCCCTGGGATGAGACCAGCCGAAGCTCTCACAGCAATTCAAACCATGGCTGGCCACTCTCAGAAATGGCACAACGGCACAACGAGCAAAAAAATGGGAAGCGAGAACAGTAGTGATGGATTAGCTGCTTTGGTTAATAAGTTAGATAACCTGGGAAGAGACATGAAGAAACTTAAGGAAAGTGTTCATGCAATCCAGGTTGGATGCCAAATTTGTGAAGGACCTCACCTCGACAAAGATTGTCCTCTCAATGAGGAAGTTAAGCAAGTAGAAGAGGTCAGATATGGGTAATTCGGATGAACAATGCCTTTTAACGGAAGTAATGGAGGAAAGTTTCGTGTAGGGCCACCTGGATACTACACTAAGACTGATAACCGTCCACCATATGGCAAAAAAAGGCAGAGCTTAGAAGAATTATTAGCCAAACATCAAGAGGAATTTGCATGAAGAAGTACTGAAATAGAGGTGTAGATTAAGAAGCTTCAAGAAAATGCTAAGATTAATACTAGGAACCAAATCGCATCGCTCAAAAATTTAGAAGCACAGATAGAACAATTAACTAAGGAAATTCGTTCTAATAAAGCCCTTAAACAAGTTAAAACAATTACTGTTGATCAAGAAACATTTGGGCTCAACAAACTCCATGGAGTATCCTTCATATCGGATCCTGAAAGTAAGACTGCTGAAGTTTTACAACACCAATTGCCACGTAAGGAGTTAAATCCAGGAAACTTCACACTCCCTTACACGATCGATAAATTTAATTTTTATGACATGGCTGACTTAGGTTCTAGTATTAACGTAATGCCTAGGAGTATATTTGAACACTTGAAACTTACCAATTTAAGGAAAACAAATATGCTTTGTGAAATGGCAGATATGTCTAAAAAGGGACCCTTGGGAATAGTCGAAAATGTTTTAGTTAAGATTGGTAAGTTCCTGTTCCTTTCTGATTTTGTAATCATTGACAACACTCCTTTGGAAATTACAATTCTAGGAAGACCCTTTTTGGCTACCATCCATGCAGAAATCAATGTCTTCACTGGAAAAATATCTTTAGGAATTAATGAAAATAGAATAAGTTTTAATTCAATGAGAAACAATAATAAGCATACGAATCTTAGTGAAAGAATTTTCATGGTTAGACCCCATTCCCCTGCACACAGTAATAATTAGATCGATTACGAAGAGTCAGGAAACTGGGACAATAGGTCCCCTAACTTAGGTGATCAGGAGCCTAAGAAACAGAAAATTGAATTAGATAAGAATGTTCCTAAAGCACACTTTTGTAACCCTATAAAATAAAATATCAAGGAACAAACCAAATTGTGGCCATCCTGTGACCCTGATAAAAAATTATGTGATGGTGGAGTAGAAATCTGTGGGGTATCTAAAACTAGGAATTTAAGGTTTTGGTACTGTAACTATGATAATGAGAGAAGAAATATAAAAGGTAAAGGACTATCCTTTCCTAATTTCCTCTTAGCTAAATACAGAAAAAGCCAAACCCTGCCTTGGTTTGGGATAGTAGATATGCTTAATGGTGTGATATTAGTCCCTCATCCGAGGCATCTTCTCAAGAATCAAACAACTCGAGACCTAGAGATTATACCTGTAGAGAATGGACTTTGATTAAGGTCAGGCATACTGACATAAGTGAACCTGTGAAAAAGACACTATTAAAATTATGGTTAATCGATTCTTTCCAAGATAACTCGGCCTTTGAAAAAAAATCCCACTCATAGGAGCTTTGATGATTACAAGTAGGAATTCAATTTAGGAATCAATAAGTTCGCAGATGAGTACGAACTTGGAATAGGGAAGAAGGGACACACTCTAGATCACATCTGGGAATATTGTAACCAAGTGCATAATAAAAATTACGAATGGCACAATTATGAGTTCAAAAATGAAGAGTGTGAGGAAATAGGAATAGAGGACAAAGATTATCATCCACCAAAAGTACAAGTAGAAACATTCGAAGTTAAGAAATACTCATTTAATGGCGGACAAAGTTTTATCTGCGTTACCAAAGACTTGGATAATACTTTACCTCTTGGGAGGAAGAACGGATCTAAGTTTAAGGAAATGATCTGAAATGAAGTAGCAAACAACAAGACGTAGAATGTGGATGAGTCTAACTTAAAGACTCTTTAATAAACAAAAGTGCTTGTCGGGAGACAACCCGTCCTTTATTTAATGAAATTTCCTTTTGCATTAGTCGGTTTGCATGTTTCTTACTTTGTTTTGCAGAATCCAGAAGCCAAGAGGTAATTATCGAGACCGACTCGACTCTTAATAATGTGGTAACTTGCTGAATCTGCAGCAGTTACGGTGTAACATCTAAAGTTTACGCCGTAACCACTATCATTACGACGTAATCCATTTTATGGTTACGCCGTGACAACTTAAAAAAATTTACCACTTGATTACGACATAACCACCGAGGTTACGCTGTAACCTCCTTCTGAAATCATAAAATTTAAGTTTTAAACATGTCTAAACCTTGAATACATAAATGTACTTTGTGGGTATGTTCTCTGGAATCCCTCACGAGACTAAACTCGTTCACATGGGCTACCAAGTGGTTTAAAAGGCTTGTTGCATGTTTTTACCCCGAAAAACACTATAAAACGGACTAATAACCATAAAATATGAGTACTTATATTGCAAATATGTTTGATTTGTGTTATTATGTCTTGCATGTATAGGGGATTGAAAACAACGCAAAAACGGTGATTTTTGGGTGAGTTTCGACAACCTTTTCACGTTTATTGAGGTCCAAACAAAGTCATAAAAATTCCCCAAGCACTCCTTTAGAAAGAGCACGAAATTACGAGTCCATCAGTACCTTCCTCATTTTTTGAACCGGTCCAAATAATTTTAAATGGACCGGTCAATGTTTATTTTGACCTATACTAAACTGGACTAGGCCAATAAAGGGTTAAAAGGAATTAAAGGCACATATATAATGATGTGCACGTCTAGCTCAGCTAGACAAAGGCATTGCCTTGTGCACTCACCCGGCACGCCCCGCGTTCGAATCCCAGCCTTGACTGGGTTGTGGTATATTTCACTCTCCGGCAACGGCGCCAAAAACCTGATGTGCTATCGTGTAGGGTCAATTATTTGATTATCAAGTTTTACATTTATATTTAGCCGACAAACCTAAACAACACTTTAACGAGCAGTGTACCCGGTCAAGATGGAGTTCGCGGTAAGTAGGGTGTCGAACACTAAGAGTGGAAATTTAATCATATATTCTATTAGTATTTTAATTAATCTATTTACTAGTTAAACCTATGCTATGTACATTATCTAATGAAATAGGGGATTCAGCCTGAGAGACTAGCACATGTTTGGTGGAAACAAATACCAATTCAATACACAATAAACACAAAAGATGAAGATTAGAAGATAGAAAAGCGATACAAGCCAAATGATAGAAAACTGTATTAGCCATATTAAATCTGGTTCAATGCTGGTTTGTTTGTTTTAGTGCAATGATTTACTTATCTCGAAGCGGCATATCATTCTTAAGACTTAGGTGGGACATCATCCTAAGACCTAGACACAATTAATCCTGTCACAATTAATGCATCCGCATAAAGCATCCTTTAGTTTAATTATAATCTATCTTAGAGAATTAAAGCAGTGGTGATCCTGTTAAAACTCTAGCCCAACGGGACTTTACCCACTTATTGTTTGAAGGTGTTTTATATACTGGTAGTCCACTATTCCAATCTTTATCAGTTAATTAAGAGCATGATTGCTGAAACATAAACGGGTCACCTACCGGTCCAACTAAGCTCATAATCAAAATACAAAGTCAGAAACATTATTTATGATTCTATTGGTCAGTAATATTAGACACGATACTGGCAGAGTTATCCGTATGAGATTACTTGGTCCGTAACACTAGACCCAGTTGAATGATAGGTCGCATATTCAAACACATAAACAAGTATGAGGTGATAAACATAATTAAACAATCAACGATAAATTAAGAAATCGATTTTAAAACAAACCAAACATTGAACTTTCATTAAGATGGCTAATACCCAAGGGTATTAGCCCACAACCATTGTAATTATACAAGCATAATCAAACAATTGAAATCGAACGATTATGAGAGGTAAAAAATTAAACGATGTATTTTGGATCGTGATCAATGCTTGACCTTTATGGCTGATCTTCTCTTCTAAAATTCGTCTCTGATGAGTATGGTATAAAGAATATGATATTGCACACTTAAAACTCGTTTTTGAGTCTTCTATTTATAGTTGCTGAAAAATACTCGATACGCCGTATCCAGATAGGTCGATACGGCGTATTGGGCTGGATTCCTTGGAGTGCGCGCTACGTTTGTAATAAATCTTTGATATCATTCCTAATTTACTTGATTTACTGTATCTTTGAATAGTTATCTTCATGGATACGGTGTATGTAGACTGCATGGATACGCCGTATTGGGAATTGGTCAAACGCGTTTTCTTGTGAAGTTTTGGCGCTGATACGCCGTATCTCTTAGTTGGATACGGCGTATTGGTGAATTTTCAGAAATCTTCAAATGTCTTCGTTTTAGCTCCAATTTATGCGCCTTTTAGCTTGTCTTCACAAAACACTCATGAATTACTGCATTTATCAACTTTAAACCAATTAAGTACCAAATAATGCAATAATTATATAAAAGTGGGCAAAATAGATGGGATAAATGATATAATAAAGTGACATTATTTGATGTCATCAAATATCCCCCCACTTGAATCCTACTTGTCCTCAAATAGACTTTAGAAAAAAGTTCAGTTTATAAAAATGTGTCCCCACCGAAGTTGAGGATTTTTCGTTTAAGCATCGTTTTATCCTAATCACCTATACATAACCAAGCTCCTCACGAAATATGGAAATGAAAACACTCAGATCACTCAACTAATCTAGGGTGCAACATTTAAGTAGTACGCTCAATTGCTCGGTCGTGATTATTTTCCTATCATAAGCTTGGCAAGGATACACATCTCCACCGCTAAAGCTGAGGAAGAACAAGTCAAAAGCTAAATTGGGTATTTATTAGTAGGCTAGGGTTTAATCATTCTTTTTAGGAGGAAGAATGATATAGGGTATGGAGCTTATGACTTTCACCAGAGGTCGTCGTCAAACAAAGCAGATGAGACCTGAATACATGGCCGTATCGACGGAATAGACATCCACGCTCGTACACATCCTCATTTGAGTAGATCCTAAGGTTAGTTATCAGAAAAATGAAGTAAAATGGGTGTTAAACAAAATTCACAAAACAAATAGATTAAGCCAACAAATAAGGTACGGTTGCTAGTAACTTTCCCCCGACCGTTCCATGACAAAGACTCGAACATATAGACAGACGCCTCGATCACAGAAATGACAAAGACAACCAAAGTTGGCGTTCCCATAATGGTCAACTTCCTTTACATCCCGCTCTTTACATACTTTTACATAAGTGGTGATATCGGCCACTTTTTGCAAAACTTTACATCGTTGATTTTTGTAACGTATCAACAAATAATCGATCCTTCTAAGTGATTCCTTCGGTATAAACTTCTTTTGAACCGAATATTTTTCTTCCTTATTTTTTTCAACAATACATCATAAATCTCGCTTTAATTCCACCGTCTTCACTTTCATAATTCATCCGGATAATCTTTTCCTTGTAGTGCTTTTTCTTCGGACATAATACATAATCGCGAAAGTAGCGAAACTTACGAGCTACATAATTTTCCCATTGCATTGTGTAATTTCCCGACCATTACAGAGATAGAAAAATTTCACTTTGACACAGGAAATACGAGACTTTACACGAAAGCAACTAGAAACATTTGGTAAAATAGGCTTAATCTACACGGTAGGCTAAGGTGCAAAGGTGTAACGAAACATATAATATGGTGTTCAAAAAGAAAGGAATGGCTCAACAAGTTGTTCTAGGGGATTTTACTCTAAAAATGAGAGTAATCAAGGGTTACACGGGGTTTAACTAACCAGTGAAGTTAGTTATTTTAACTACATGTAGGCTATTTGGTTTAATCCTATAAATTTATCAGTTGAACATGTTCTTCCATCTAAATCCATAGTACTAATCATGGCGGTCTCGAGTGATATACCAGGCCAAGTTCTAAAGTCCACTACATCACCGGCACACTCGTTATTTTGTGGAATTTAGTAGACAGTTGGAAACGGAATAGGCTTAATTCTCATAATATGTATCTAGGGTTATAGTGCGCTAGGTAATGTAACTAGTGATTTTTAAAAAATTCATGCTGAATTTTTTTTAAATTTTGACCGTTTTAAGCACTTTGCATGTTATTTTGTAAAAAGGAAGACAAGTACGTTCTAATTCTCCTTCCCTCCACTTAAATTATACAACGTCCTCATTGTATAAATAAAACAATAAAATAATAAAGAAATTAGAACGGAAAACTCCTTGATGTTTTGCTCGTGATAATTCTCCATGATGAGTTCTTAAGCAAAAAGTGTGTTGACTAGGGCTTCAGTATGCCCGGATAAGTTCAGCACATGTCTTTTTCAGCATATACCATATCATAGTTTCAGCAAGGTCCTTTATAAGAGATTAGAAGACAAGTGCAAATTCTATCTCGCTACAATGGTACAAGAAAACAATTAAACACACGACTGTACAGGGATCAATACGCCGTATCCCAAACCCTAGGATACGCCGTATTGTTCTTGTAAAAACAATTAAATACTGGAAATTAAATTTTTAGTTTTTAAAAACTGATAACGTCCAAACATGTCTATACGTCGTATCCAGAGGGGTTCGATACGCCGTATAGAGTGTCTGGGAAGACAGACTCGTGCAACAAACAATTAAAATGATCGGGTTGTCTCCCGGGAAGCACTTTTGTTTCAGCTGGTCTTTAAGTTTGACCTTTTTCTACTTTCTTCACTCTTCTGGCGTTGTCACGACCCATCCTTCATTAATGAGACGTAAAAGTTCTCGATAAGCATCGAGGCTATCCTTTGAATGGTTGAGGTATTCAGACTCTTTTACAGTAATGTACTCCTCGTCATCATCAAATGAGTACTTCATCATCTCGAATCTCCTGACTTTGCAGTTCGATGGTTCAGGAATTGGATCACCCTTATATCCTTGATTTTCTTGAGTACAGCTGACGTTGCTTGCTTCATAATGCCTTCCAAATATAGGGTTGACGTCAAGATAAGGATTGTTGACCCATTTAGTTTTTATATTCGCATATGGTCCCCTTCTAAAATTTTCCATACGAGTAAATGAGGCGATCTCGTGAGCCTTCACTCTCCACCAGCACTCTTGTAGTTTTACTAGTACTTCATAATCTAGCTCGTGGAAGTTTTTAAAGCAGCTTTTCAACCATCCGCATAATTTTATCCCCTCGGGAGTCACGTCTCCCCATGATTTTTTCTATTTTATCCTTAAGTGCTAAGGTTTCATCCTTTAGTTTCCCATCAGCTAGTTCATTATACCATCTATGATCTTGAAAATAGGTCATGCTTCCTACTCGAACCATTCCTAGCAGTTCCCCACCATTATAGAAACCATCAATATCAGATGTACATGTGGGCCATTTGGTTCCTCCATTCTTAAAGCGGTATGATTCACATATATGATCACATAGTTGGTATGGTACCCCATTTTCTGACCATGGATTTTCAACACCCTTTGCTTTGTCATTATTCAACTCTCGTTTATATTCATCATAAGTTTTGAAGTTTTGGATATCATAAGTGAAAAAATCAGTGTTGATTTTTAGAAGACAGTTGAATTTGTGGAATGCCTCGCACAAGGGTGTTTCAAAGTCAAATAAGTTCCCTTCTATCTTAAAGATTCTGGGAACATTGTCCGTTTTGTTTGGGTTGTCATCCTCCTCGGTTTCTTCTTCTTCATTGTGATCAGAAAGATGGTGGAATTTTAGAATGAACTTTTTGACCATGTTATCCCAAGTAGTGATTGAGCCTAAACATTCCTTTATAAACCATTCACCTGCAGCTCCTGCGAGTGAAACAGGGAAACACTAAGTCTAAATCGGTCTTGAGTCAACCCATTAACTTTGATTGGTCCAACAATTTCGAGAAACTTATCGATGTGTTTGAACGTGTTTTCCCCAACATTCCCACTAAAAGTGTCATCGCGTATTTTCACCAAGAATGTTCCTTGTATTTCAACGATACATTTCTCGACCATTCTTCCTTCGTTGTCATTAGAGACAAACTTCTTTTGGGTAGCGGTGATGTATCTGTTAGGTTCCGCCATGGTGGTTTCTTTGTGAATCGGTTTCCTGAAATTAAGCATAAATAACCAGTAGGGTGTGCCCTTGGAGAAGGGAACACATAAAACAAGAAATTGAAAACAAAAAATTACTAATATTACTGTATCAGATGACAGATACGCCGGATTCAATTGGTCTGAATACGACGTATGGGTCTGTTAAATGTCAGTACGTCTTATTGAGTTTACGGAATACGACGTATTGTTGGAGAACAGATACGTCGTTTAGATTGTAAAACTCAATACACTGTCCTGAGCAGGAGGTTTGATACGTCGTATCCAACTGGTGGATACGGCGTATCAGGTGATCAATCAGAACATAATACTATTTAAAAACAATTAAATACAGGAATTTAAACAAACAATTTAAACACACAATGCGAATAAATACAACAGAATTTTAAATAATTAGCTTACTCTAAATTAATTAATGGTTAGAAATACTAATAAGAATAAGGTATTAATTCACTCCTCGGCAACGGCGCCCAAAACCTAATGTGCTGTTGTGTAGGGTCAATTATTTGATTATCAAGTTTTAAATTTATATTTAGCCGACAAACCTAAAATAACACTTTAACGAGCAGTGTACCCGGTCAAGATAGAGTTCGCGGTAAGTAGGGTGTCGAACTCTAAGAGTGGAACATTAATCCTTTATTCTATTCCTCCATCCGTCCCATTTTTATTGTCCATATTTCCTTTTTGGGATGTCCCAATTTAATTGTCCACTACTAAAAATAGATAGGGAATTTTGATCAAGTTCACTATATTACCCTTATTTGAAATTATTACTCCCTCCGTCCCAATTTTATTGTCTACATTTCTTTTTTGGGATGTCCCAATTTAATTATCCACTACTAAAAATAGATAGGGAAGTTTCATCAAGTTTACTATATTACCCTTGTTTAAAATTATTATTACAAACTTTAAAGAAGACTTTAATTAATTAGCTAAGGGTAAAACTGTCATTCTGTCAAAAAGTAAGAAAGAAAAAGCAGTAATAAATACACTTTTCTTAAACCGTGTGTTTTTTATCGGGGGGCAATAATTTTGGGACGGAGGGAGTATTACAAACTTTAAAGAAGACTTTACTTAATTAGTTAAGGGTAAAACTATCATTCTATCAAAAAGTAAGAAAGAGAAAGCAGTAATAAATGCACTTTTCTTAAACTGTGTGTTTTTTGTCGGGGGACAATAATTTTGGGATGAAGGGAGTAGTATTTTAATAAGTCTATTTAGTAGTTAAACCCATGCTATATACATTGTCTAATGATATGGGGGTTTTCAGCCTGAGAGACTGGCACAGGTTTGGTGGAAACAAATATCAATTCGATACACAATAAACACAAAAGAAGAAAATTAGAAGATAGAAAAGCGGTACAAGCCAAATGATAAAAAACTATATTAGCCATATTAAATCCAGTTTAATGTCATTTTGTTTATTTTAGTGCAATGATTTACTTATCTTGAAACGACATATCATTCTTAAGACTTAGGCGAGACATCATCCTAAGACCTAGACACGATTAATCCTGTCACAATTAACGCATCCGCATAAAGCATCCTTTAGTTTAATTATAATCTATCTTAGGGAATCAAAGCAGTGGTGATCCTGTTAAAACCCTAGCCCAACGGGACTTTACCCACTTATTGTTTGACGGTGTTTCATATACTGGTAGTCCACTATTCCAATCTTTATCAGTTAATTAAGAGCATGATTGCTGAAACATAAACGGGTCACCTACCGGTCCAACTAAGCTCATAATTTAAAGACAAAGACAGAACATTATTTGTGATCCTATTGGTCTAGTAATATTAAACACGATATGGAGAGCTATCTCGGTATCTAGATTACTTGGTCCGTATCACTAGATCCAGTTGAATGATAGGTCGCATATTCAAACACATAAACAAGTATGAGGTGATAAACATAATTAAACAATCAATGATAAATTAAGAAATCGATTTTAAAACAAACCAAACATTGAACTTTCATTAAGATGGCTAATACCTGAGGGTATTAGCCCACAACCATTGTAATTATACAAGCGTAATCAAACAATTGAAATCGAACGATTAAGAGAGTAAAAATTACACGATGTCTTCTATAAATTCGTGATCAATGCTTGACCTTGGTGGCTGATCTTCTCTTCTAAAATTCGTATTTTAGTGAGTATGATATAAAGAATATGATATTGCACACTGAAAACTCGTTTTTTAGTCTTCTAGTTATAGTGTCTAAAAAAGTCTCGATACGTCGTATCCAGCAAGGTCGATATGGCGTATTGGGCTGGATTCCTTGGAGTGCGCGCTACGTTCGTAATAAATCTTTGATATCATTCCCAATTTACTTGATTTACTGTATCTTCAAATAGTTATCTTCATGGATACGGCGTATGTAGACAACATGGATACGCCGTATTAGGAATTGGTCAAACGCGTTTTCTTGTGAAGTCTTGGCGCAGATACGCCGTATCTCTTTAGTTGGATACGGCGTATTGGTGAAATTTTAGCAATCTTCAAATATCTTCGTTTTAGCTCTAAATTATGCGCCTTTTAGCTTGTCTTCACAAAACACTCCTGAATTACTGCATTTATCAACTTTAAAGCAATTAAGTACCAAATAATGCAATAATTATATAAAAGTGGGCAAAATAGATGGGATAAATGATATAATAAAGTGTTGTTATTTGATGTCATCAAATATCCCCCCACTTGAATCCTACTTGTCCTAAAGTAGACTTTAGAAAAAGTTTAGTTTATGAAAATGTGTCCCAACCGAAGTTGAGGATTTTTCGTTTAAGCATCGTTTTGTCCTAATCACCTGTATATAACCAAGCTCCTCACGAAATATGGAAATGAAAACACTCAGATCACTCAACTAATATAGGTGTAACATTTAAGTAGTACGCTCAATTGCTCGGTCGTGATTAGCTTTGTATCATAAGCTTGAAAAGGATACACATCTCCACCGCTAAAGCTAAGAAAGAACAAGTCAAAAGCCAAATTGGATTAATAAGGCTTACGGTTGATCATTCAACAGTCTTTCACCATAAGTACCACACCAACAAGGTAGCTGTATCATACATACCCGGCCGTAATGACAGAATAGATAAACTTGATTATGAAATTTGGAGCTTCATCTTTTAATCAAAAGCACTTTACCCATGTAAACTCGTGAGTATTCATCGACAATGACGCTTATTTCCATTAACACTTGCGACACGTTATGGGGCCACAAAGATCCATGTAGCAAAAGATAAAGTTCTTTTCTTGGTTGTTGTCTTCATAATTTAGGTTTGTGGGGGTTCTTCTTGATTTTGCCATTTGACACACGCGAGAACACAGATGGTCCTTTTTCAAATCTTTAGCTTTTTGCGGAGACCTCACAAGACCGTGTCTAGCTAAAATGGTTGATTGCACCAAAGTTCAATGAGATAAACGTGATGCCATAGCCATGACTTAGTCTATGAGGCCTTTGACAAGAGACTATTGGAGAGACACCACCATTCTCTCTAGGACAGTGTATTACAGATGGTTTTCCTTGAGATCCAGTTAAAGATCAACCCCTTTCTAGATTACTGTTTAGCCTTTTGTTTCCTTTAATTATAATTATGAATCTTGTTAGTCAATATTGAGAACTACGAGTCCTATTACTATTCAAAAACTGCGAGTCTGGTTAATAAAAAACTGCTAGTTCGGTCACTATTAGAAACTGCGTGTTCGGTCACTTATTGAAAAACTACAAGTCCGGTCAATAATAAAAGCTACGAGTCCGGTCAATACTAACACTAGTGAGATGAGAGCGATCTCCGGTCATATGTTTGGAGCAGCCGGAGTCCAAATACCAGAGAACAATTTGGACAACCTGCATTCATCAAGAGATGAATATGGAACATCAGAAACTGTGGATCCCTAAGATTTACTGGGTTCCTTATTGTTAGAAGATATAGATTTAATAATCTTAGGTTTGCTAACATGAACATTAGTTTTAGATTTCTTAGGTTTCCTTGAGTAAACCAATGTTACTACAGGCTTAGGTGTATCAAATTTTAAAACAGTTGGTTTCCTAATGGGCACTTCAGTAGTTGTGGTAATCCTAGTTAAAGGGCACACATTTTCTACTATAGTAAAGGTTCGACCAGTAGGTCTCCAAATGTATCTAATATTTGTAAACACTTTCTTGTTGGTTTCCAAACTTTTCTCTTTGAACTTTTCTTAACAGATTTAGATTTAGCACGAGCATTCACATCACTGATAAAATCAAGAACACACAAATCATGATTATCAGAAAGCATGCAACCATTACACTTAACACATAGAAGTTAAAAATTCGCATTAAGCTTGGAATGCTGTACATTTGCATTTCTGTTAGGTTCCACAACACAATTCTTATTTTTTAGACTAGATTTAACTGTCCTAGAGTGGGCTTCTACTTTATTCTTCTAAGTACTACTTGGTGTTTGCTGAATCTTATCTTTCTTTGTATTTCCTAAAAGCTGTGATCCGCTAGCACTAGTAGACGGTTTTACTCCTGTAGAATACAACATAGGTTTGTTAGAAACTAGGTTTGATGAAGGAGCTGTTTTTGTTTTTGTGTTTCCTAAAGATGTGACGGGCTCAGTGAATCTAACTCTTTTGTCCTTGTTCTTTGGGGTCACAGCCACTAATTTGTCTCATGAATTGTTGATGCTAGGGCAGGTTTGTCTGATGATTATAAGCAACTCCTGAATTTGTTTAGTATACTTACAGGCAGAGTTTAAGGAATTATTTAGTAGATTTTGGGATCTTCCTTGTTCAACTTCTTCCCTAAGAATCGCAGCTTGTTCCTGAGTGTGCTTAAGGTAGTAAGAGTGAGTTGTCATATTGTTCAACAATCTAGGGTCTATTGGTTCTACATCAATCTTAAGCATTTCTGGAGCAATGGTGTTTTTGGTGACAACATTATTAGCTAAATCTTTTCCTTTAAGTGTCCTTAATTCATTCTTGAGAGCTGTAATGACCAAAACTTTTTCCTGAAGACTTACATTTAAATCAGAGATTTCCACAGACTTTTGATTGACTTGATTAATTAACGCATCACATTCTTCTTTTGATCGAACACGTGCTGGTTTAATCGAGTCATAAAGTTGCTTATAGGTCTATTTCAAATGTTCATTCTCAGCAATAAGCTTTGACACCCTATGATCCAATTCAATATTTAACGTTTCAATCTCTTCTATGTCCTTTTTGACCTTATCCTCATTCATATTTCCACTTAAAGATTTAATTCTCTCTTTCAACTTCCATATGACTGTGTCTTTCTCTTGTGACTGAGCTTTCAATTTATTTAATTAAAAATATTGATCAAAATTTGGAGCACTTTGATTTGAAACAGAATTGTCCTTTTAAAAAAATTCCTGATTAAGTTGAGTATCAACTTCTAAAGAGATACAATGTTTTTCAAGAGTTGTATAACTTTTGAACAGTTTATTGTAAGTTTCTTTTTCAATGAAATCCTTTTTGTTGAGAAGCTCAGCCTCAAGTTTGAGACACTTTTTACATTCATGCATATTCACAGAAGCATTATCCACAGAAGGAATTCACAATAATGTTCACTATATCTTTGCTAATGACTTGTTTTAAGAGTCGTTCGTTTTCATTTAAAACTTGATTCATTTTAACTTCAAACATTTTGGACTCCAAAATATGTTGTTCCACAGCCTGTTCCATTTGATGAAAGATGTTTTGGACGTCAGTAAGTTCATCAATTAAATATTGATCAGATGTATTAGATATGTCCTTCAGTGCTTTTACAAATGGAATAATTTCATCCTTAAAACAAGCCTTTGTATGTTCAAACCCCCACGAGCCCTCAGTGTTGGTTGTGGCCGTGGTTCTTTCTTTGACAACCACTTCAAAGCCAAATGCAAGATGGTGTTTTGTTTTTTTTTAAACTCGTATAACCATGCTGGACTTAAGGAAGGTCTTTTGGGAACCTCAACTTATGGTGGGTCTACTAGAAGGAGTGGGATCGCGTAAGATTCATAGAATTCTGAAACCAAAAGGCTTGTTTAGCAGATTAATTTAGTCGCGCCGCTAGATACAAGATTGTGTTTCAATTTCTTAAGAAAGCTGGTTAAGAACAGGCATAGATCGACTGGTGTAGTAATTAACTCTTATTTTCTAATGCATAGGATCCTTTTGTTTTAAAAGCATTTTTGGAATATGATTCTCTTCAGCAGCATTAAGGTCTCTTCGGAGTCTAGTCACGAATCACAAATTGCCTAGTATCCTTAATGACATTACGATCAGAAAGCTTTGGTTCAACTGCTGAGCTTTCTTCAGATAGAAAGGATTTTGAAAACCTAGAGCTTGTTTTGTGGTATGATCATAGAAAAACTGAAGCTTCATCAACATGTGAACAGTTTATGCAGATTGATCTCTTTTAAAAACAATATTATCTAGCTATTTGATCTTCTTTTCTAAGGTAATTTCCCTATCAATGTTTCTAGATTCTTCTTTCTTAAAATCATTTTTGAGAAGAGTAACCGTTTGCAGTAAGGATTCCTTTTATTTTAAATGTTCTGAAAGAGATTGTTTAAGAAGATCAATCTCTATAGACTGTTCACATGAATCTAAAACATTATCTTTACTCTTTAAATTCATACATTTTCTCTCTTTTTCAAAACTTTAACTTGTTCCTTATATCTTTCAAGCTCTGCCGCTTTTTTAACGTATCTCATTGAAACTTTTTTGTTGTCCAGATTTATCATGGTATAATTGATACTTAGGTTTATAGTGTTCATTCACAGATAATGAGTCAGTGCATCATTGTTGTGCACCAAAATAGTTTTAGTGAATTTGAACAGCTGCCTGTTTGTTGTGATTCAATCACATACTGAATATAAGGAATGATTATGGCTATCACTGGATATTTCAGTCTCTGAGCATGTTTAAATTCGACTGTTCAAAAGACTGGCATCCGCCTGTGATGCGTCGCGATTAATCATATTGTTATCCACATTATCATGAGCTGTGTACTCAGAAGAGCCATCTGACCCATAACGGAGATAAATTCGCCATGAGAGCAACTTTAGCAGTATTGAGTTCATCACAATTAGAGTAATATACATCCAAATCATCAGCTTGATAAGCAGCATTGTGAGTAATGACGGTCTGTGTGGCTTGACCTTCTGCAATTCTTGGATCTGACAAAAATGCTAGTTCTTCCTCATGTAGAATTTGACTATTTGCCTGAGCTTGAACCAGCAACACTTTATCCTTAAACCACAAGTCATCCCGTTTCCTTTTTTGTTTAGTGCACTGTTTAGACATGTGTCCTTCCCCTTTACAGCTGTAACAAATAACAGTCATTTGTTTCCTCGAATTGCTTCCACTTGCTCCTGGAGTGTAGGTCCTTGTGGTACCCACAACAAAAGAGGTTTGCCTCCTCTAAATTGGTTGTAAGGTCACTCTCCCATCATTAATGGTAGCTTGTTGCTTAGGGTTTGACGAATTCCTCAGCTGGTTATTAGTAGGATAGCGAGAAGTGACAACAGTAGTCAAGAATGACATCACGTGATTGATAGCATCAATAAGATCATCACCTCTCTAGAACACTAGAACAATTAGACCCGAGTCTGGTTGGGAAAATTGAGGTTGTTGGTTAACTGAGGGAGCATATTCCAATTGAGGGATGGATGCTGATGGAGAACAAACATTGTGGTGAACTGATGATTGATATACATTGGATGGATAAGTGATTGAAAGATGTGTTGATGATTGACGAGTTGAGTATTGTTGAGACTGATGAGGTGATCCATACTATGGAGACTGATATGGTGAAACTTATGGTTGAAATTGAGTGTTTTGGTATGAGTTTCGATGAGTTTGATAAGGAGATTGGGTCATCTGATAGGTTGCAACCAAAGCAAGCGGATCTAAGTTGCGTTCATGCACTAAACGAACCTCATATGCATGAAATTCATGTTGTCCCAAGTAAGCATGAAGCTGATCAATGTTAGTTGTGTGCAAATCCCGAACCAGTTTGACATCTGTGACAAATTTGCTCCACTCAAGAGGAAGAGTATTTAAAAACTTGGTGTTCACTTGAAATTGTTCCAGTTTTATATTGTAGATGTTCATGTCATTGAGTAGCAGTGAAAATCTCAAGTAAAATACGTTGTGTTTTCCCTTTTTATAAGAAAACTTTATCGAATTATCATTAAAGCTTACACACTCTTTCCTGTCCTTTTTTCTTTCGTCATTTAAGTTCTTGCATGAGAAATTGAATTCTCTCCCAAAGTTCCTTGGCGGAACTTTATGATTGTGACAATTCTTAGACCTCGGCGGTGGTAGTCCTTCTAGAGAATGATATTTTGTTGCCTTAACATCATAATTAAGCTTGGAATATGCTTCCGTTTAGCAGATAATCAGAATATTTCTTTGGTCTATGTCACTTATTTTCCTCAATTGAAAGGCTGATGAGTGGACCATTTTCAACGGATTTCAAGATCATTCTTCCCATGATGTCTATTCATCATATATAGCTTATGCTTTTCCAAGAATCGTACATATCCTTTTCCAACATAGGTGGACGATTGTCAGCACCCGAAAGAATCGCTTTGTCAACAAGGGTCGTCATTGTGAAATATGTATGTTAAAAGATTACTTGTTTGATCGGACGGTGGTAGAAAGAATTTATGTTTAATTAAGTTGTCCTTTTAGTGTTTTAATTCTTTAAACTATACGAGATTTTACAATTCTTGACAAAACTGGGAAATGTTTCACGGGATTTTACAAGTCAAAGAAATAAACCGTATAATTCAGAAAAAATTGAGTTGTTCAGTTCAGGTTGATCGACATGGGTTGTTCGGTTTGGGTTGATCGGTATGGGTTGTTCGGTGTGGGTTGATTTTTATAGGTTGTTCGGTTTGGGTTGATCAGTATGGGTTGTTCGACTCAGGTTGTTTGACTTGAGTTTTTCGAATCAGGTTATTTGACTTGGGTTGTTCGACTCAGTTTGTTCGACTTGAGTTTTTCGACTTAGGTTGTTCGACTTAGGTTGTTCGACACAGGTTGTTTGACTTGGGTTGTTCGACTCAGGTTGTTCGACTTGGGTTGTTCGACTCAGGTTGTTCGACTTGAGTTGTTCGACTCAGGTTGTTCGACTCCAACAGACACAAGACTCAAAAATTTTAAAACACAAAAAGAAACCTTTTTGATGGTTGTTTTGAAAAAATTCTTGTACAACTAGTGTTACTAAACCTATAGGAACAAGAAAGATGAGAACTTTAAGGTTTTTAAGCTGAAGAAATTAAAATTAAGATTTTGTTCTTTGTAAAGGTTTTGAACACAAAAGATGACCAAAAATGAGATTTTTCTTGATTCAAAGCTTG
>BQNB010016639.1:11909-71319 GCA_026074375.1 Tanacetum coccineum | reverse complement strand
CTTTTTATTTCAAACTTATACAAATGTTATTCTAAATTAAATGTCACTGGCTCACCCACTCGCACAATGAATTTTAAGAAATTAATATTGGACCGACACCGGTCTATTATTTAAACGAAAAAGAAGAAAAAATAGTAAATGATTCTAATAAGTTTGACGAGCTAATTTTGCTCCTTAACAAATAATTCTACTTTCAATTCACCGAATTCCTATACAAGTATATATGTTCATACATTTGATTCTATATTTTTTGTGTTTGGTTGAAAAACGAGGTGGAATTTATCTCGCGCGTTGCGGCGGGGGCTGCGTTGTTTATGCAACGTGTTGGTAAAGCGGTTTTTTTTACAATTTTTTAATTTTAGATTTTTTTTACTTAGTCGTAAATATTTAAAAGTCGAGGGTCCGTTTTATAATATTTTTTTTACTTTTATAGGTTTTTTTTACTAAGTCGTAAATAGTTAAAAGTTGAAGGTCCGTTTTAAAATTTTCTTTTTTTTATTTTGGGCCAAATTTTGGGCTACTTTTGGGCCAAAATTTTGGCCCTTACTGTTGCACTACTGTAGCACTGTCTACTGTTTCACGAGGATTAGTATATAGTACAATAACAATATGTGAAACCGCACTAAAAGGAAATCATACCAAAGTTGTATAATCAAAATCTTGATAAACACAAAGATTTAAGATCAATGTTTTTTGATAGGTTTTATATTCTCATTCTCGCACTTAACATCAAATTATGTATTAAAAGAAACTTTAAAACACAACTTTTTTGATAATAAATCACTCACATATTATTAAGACCAAAAACCATCTTATTATAGATCTAAGGGAGAATTTCATTTATGTCCTTATAAAAACTCTTAATTACATCAATATCCTTGTAAATTTTACAATTACATCAAATATCCTTTTAAAACTTCAAAATACTCATGTATGTCCAACTATTCAATTTATTCATCATTAAATGAAATTTAAACATAATGATTTGTTTTGTAGAATAAATAATAAGAATATTACATTTTTACCCTTATTACTCAAATAAATAAATAAAAACATACAATTTTCAATTTTTATTCACCTTCATAATCGTCTTTTCTTCCTAGTTCTGGATAAGAAATGTAACTATGTGGGCTCGATATTTTATGAACAATATGATGGTATGAGAATTAAAAAAGAAGTCAACGCAATTAATAAGTAAACATCTAATTCTAATCTATTCAATTTTTAAATAGAAAACTCAGCGGAAGCAAGCCTTTTTGCAGAATGTGGTTCTTTTGATTCTATTAATGCTTGATTCTTTTTTTCCCATTACGCAAGATGTACAATGGATGTTTATTTGTGTTGAAATGTGTGTAATGGAAATGACTACTGAAATGAAGGAAATTGTAAATATTGGATTTATTGGAATAGGCGATTCGCAAACATGTTGTTTAGGGTAACATGATGAAGACGACATATTCTTTTTAGGTAGAATGTTAAGGGTAAAATAGTAAAATACTTTTTAACTAATAAGTAAATAGATTTTTAGATTTAAAATTCAATTATTGATGATTAAATTGAATATTTGGACATACATGAGTATTTTGATGTTTTAAAAGGATATTAATGTAAATATAAAATATATAAGGATATTGATGTAATTAAGAGTTTTTGTAAGGACATAGATGAATATGAATGAAAAAGCTTTATTTCATGAACATAGGTCATAAGTATTCCACGATTATATATATTACTCGACATCTTATAAGTTAACTTTATTTTAGATCGATAGATAAAGCAATTACACGTCCTTCCATCCTTGCCTGAACACCCAATCTTGAGGAAACGAATTGTTATGTTTACTTACATAGAATCCATCTGGATGCACCCTCCAATAACAATGTTGGGTGTTAAATGGACGTCCATTGTAACAAAGTTTAAACACTGCATAATTAAAAACACCAACGGTTGCATTTTTCTTTTCTCCCAGCCAAAAATCCCCCGTAACATGTGAGCCATAACCTATTCCAAATTTCCAATCATACTCTTGATTAATACCAAGTGTGTGATTTCCATAATCTTTTATATCTTCATAGACATGAAACGAAATACCATCCTTAATGCCACTCGTCATGATAAACATCCTAATTTTAGTAAAATCATTTGGTCTTGAAGCAAAACCGCATGATAAGGTTGTGAGAAAAAAAGATGCACACATGATAAAGTTCATGTTCGATTTGTAGAAAATGTTTTTAGGCATTTTATGTTAAGTGAATATGTGTAGTCTTATGTCTCAAATATATATATAGACGTAAAAGACATATAACCTATATTCATGTAATACGATTTTGTTAATATAAAAAGTATTAATAAAATGTCATAAATGCACATATAACCCATATTCATGTAATAAAATGTCTTAAATGCACATATAACCTATGTTCATGTAACAACATTTTGTTAATACGATATTTATGTGGTTGCTCTTGAGATGATGACAATACCTCACTAATTCTAAGGGTCGTTTAGTTGTTTGTACATAGTTAGTCAACCTATATCATAAACACCCCCTCATATTAACATGAATGGGTGAAATTCTCATTGTAGCTCGGTCCATACGTGGCAAGAAATAAGATTCCCTTTTTCTTTCTATATTTCTATCATTTCAATGATTGTGTGCGCTTAGATCTTAATATTATTGTGACCTACAATTGGTAGCAGATCCAATTACATGATTTCGGAGTGAAAACCCTTTCAAAAACGTGATCGTGACTATATTATTAAACCTTTATTCTCGTTTTGAACCGAGATAGTTCTGGAAATCAAAAGCTATCATTTTTTACGGATAAAATTCAAAGCTTTAATGTTTGAAAGCTTTAAAATGGCCTTTGGTTAGATTCTATCTAGTTTAAATTGGTTTAGAAATATCAAAAATGAAGATTAGATCGTTTTTGTACCTTTTTTTAATGTTCTAAGTATATACCTGGTTATCCACCTCGGTGGTCCAAGCACTTTTTCCCACTATCTTTTCACTTTTCATCAGGATAGTTTACATCCCGGTTGCTTACCTTGGTTTGAAACTTTTCTACTTCGTTCCACGTAATTTTAAAATGGATTATAGGTGTCACCAAGGGTGTTTTGATCGGGTTTGAAAGTGAACCACTTGCCTCTCGCTTCGTCTGTATGCGAGGATGCATAATCAACAAAAGCTTACTCGGGATTTACCATGCAATATTAAGTGTCGCGGGGACCACCCTAAATCTCACATGAAGAAGCAATTTTGTTCACTTAAAAGGATGGTTTAGGAGCAAGATGAGTTTCTATCAAGCGTTGAACTTGATTTTCTAGTTCAATGAGACGACGGTCAGATGTACTCACAACATTTTGAGGCAAAGATATTGCCTTGATCGGTTTAGTAAAGTCTCTTAGGTCGTTACACCTTTCGTTATCATAGAGGGTGAGGTCCTCTATAAGTTCCCAAGATTCCTCGGCGCTTTTGTCACGTAGATTGCTACTTGCCGAATGATCGATGGCGTCCCTTGTGGCTTGATTGACATGGTCATAAATGATTTAGACTTAGAGCCAAAGATCGATGCCATGATGAAGGACTTTTTGAAGTAAATCCTTGAAACGAGTCCATGCTTTGGAAAGAGATTCACCATGATGTTGTTGGAACATCAAGATGTCATTTATAAGTTTAGTAGTTCTTCCCGCTGAGAAAAACTAAGCAAGGAAACGGGTAGTGAGATCCTCCCAAGTGGAGATGGATCCCACGGGTAAACGTTCAAGCCAATTGCTAGCTTGATCGCAAAGGGAAAATTAAAATAAACGCAATCGCGTCCTTTCCCTATTTTCAACACTAAGGTCAAGTGAGTCCACAAGTTTTAGAAAATCCTTAAGGTGTTGGTTTGGATCTTCGGACCGGAGTCCATGGAATGCACATCCGTTTTGCACCAATCGGATGGTGTCGGATCGTAGAGGCACCACATTGTCTTCTTCGGGGAGCTCAGTGGTGTTTCGATAGCGCTCGTGGCTTGGTCGGGAATAATCTCCTAAAGTACAGGGTTGATTTTCGTCTCCCATGATGGTTAACGAAAAGGAAATTACAAAACAAAAGGAACGAAGAAAAAGATAGACTACGAGAAAGTTAACCTAAAAATAAAAAAAATCTCACTTGATAGGAATCTAGTGAGTAGACCTAAGCTAGATAGAATCTGAAACCTAGACTATTCCTCGGTAGCGGCACCAAAAACTTGATGCGGCGGGTTGCACCACAAAAGTTTTATAACCTTCCTAGGCAGAGTACCTAAACGTTGTAGTGTAGTATAGGCAGGACTGGAGGTTATTATCGTTCTCTAGGGGAATAGTTTGGGTAGACTCGAATTGTACGTTACTAGGGTCTAAGATTGAGGGAAAATTGTTTTTGTATTTTTATATTTTATGAAAGCAAGTAAAAATCTCGGGTTTTGAAGAGGGTTGATTAAACTACTAACTACTCCTAAATATAATCATGCATAAAGTTAAATGTGTGGAATTCGTATTATTAAACAAACGTGTTTACCTAATCATGCACTACTCTCTAGTTGCTCTCTCTAATTCTATTGCCCGTCGCCCTCGTTAGTGTAATGTGTGACTATTCCCCTAATTTAGCAGCGGGTTGGTTAGGTCCACACTCTACGTGAAAACCTAGTCGGGCGTTACCTGTCAGACACGCTTCCTTCATAGAGTAAATTCACGCGCACTAAATACTTAATTCGGAATCCACCCAAAGGTGATCTAGATACGAAGACCCCTTGTCACACCCCAAAAATGGTGGAAACTCGGGAATGCAACATAATGATCAATCATAACACAAGATACAAAATAGAGAAAGCTACATTGCATAAATTCCAAGTGATATGAAGACCATCAACCTTGAACAAACTCAAGTGATGTCCCAATCGCAACTAAAATCCATAATCTCTTACAATTATTCAAATGCCCTCACAGGGGACCATAATCCAAACTTAATCCAAAACAGTCAAATACTAAAATCAAACAACAAGCAAGCAAGACTTCGAACGAAATTCCACACGGGATACTTCTAAGTCTGCTATCAATCACCAAACTACTCTTCCTTCACTTCACCTGAAAATGATACTCGAAAACGTCAACAATAATGTTAGTGAGCTCGTAGGTTTGACCTTAAACCCAAAAGTTGTGCCAATATTTCAACAGTGGACAATAGTGCTATATGACAGTGAATATATGCAAACAACCTTAGCATCACCGCTAATCAATAACCATATGTCACTTACACACCTAAAGGGCCTACCAGCTGGAGCACTAAAATTAAGGCAGGACCACACACAAACCTGGGTAGGCGTACCCATCCGCTCCAATAATCACACAAATACTGGGTAGGCGTACCCATCTGGTCCAATAATCTCACAAACACTGGGTAGGCGTACCCATCCGATCCAAATTGCCAAATCCCTTATAACTTCTACACCACAAGGACTTAAAGTGCAAGACAACTAAACACCTTGAGGGACCATTCTTGCCAAATTGATATTATACTTTCAAGTTAAAAAAGGGCGCCAAAATTACTATTCATCATCCTGCACACACAATTCGTTTGTCTGCTTTCCCTGCCAAAACCAGACAAAACCTTTCACCCCACATCAAAAACATCACCATCCCACCTCTACCCTACTTCACAAAAGTCCATTTCCACCTTGGCAATCCTAGAAATCTCTATTGATTCAAGAGTTTGAAGATTTTTTTTGATGGTTGTGATTCATTGGAGTGGTGAACAAGAAAGATTAATGGTTAAGATGAAGACTTGGCAATCTCAATTCCTCTATAAAACATACTTATACTATTTAGCGTAAATAGTAATTAATATAAAAAATATTTATATATTAGTTAAATATAATCTATATCTCGACAAGTCCATTCGGTACACCTTAGTCACTTTCAAAATAATCATTACGGTTGAAATTGAAACGTTTACTCATAACAACACTTTAGAGAAGTTTCGAGAAAAATTAATTTTTCGTCTTTAGTGAATTTATTAATAACTAAAGATAAAATAATTAAATATTATTTTTATTATTTAAAATCAAAAAATCCAATATTTTAAGAAAATTTTCTAAGTATAAATTTTTTTACGAAATTTCGACATGACTCGTACGTTTATAACAACGTTTTCCAAGGTTCAAACCTTATTTTCAACATTTTTCACAATTGCGGAACATTTTTTTTTTTCGACAAAATTTCAAACTCTCAATCGTTAACGCTAACCAACGCGGTTTTTCCCAAAATAACGTTCAATATCGCGATCACTTCGAAAATACATTTCCACTTTTAAAAGTTCATCAAAATTCTCATAACTACAACATATCGCTTATTAGGCCTTAAGGCCCAACAAGGGTTCATTAGGACATAATTAAGTCCAAAATACTATATAAGTCCAAAACCAATGTCTATTTACATATATAATATATACTTATGATGTAGAAATAATCCGTGACCACAATAATCCAACACATTAAGCCGTGGCTCACTAGACTTATTGGACCTTTAGCCCATAAGCTAAAATTACAAATATTAACTTAAAATAAGGCTATTAAGACTACGTACGCATTTGGTTACCTACCATAAGCCTCAAAAATGAGTCCCACAACATACTCTAACACAATAAATAATCAAAAATCACTTTCCTAGTGATTTTGGGAATCATTCGTTGCCTATAAGCCCAAATAACCAAGAAATAGCTTAAAAATAAGCCCGAATAAGCAAACAACTCCTAACAAAAAATAAGCATTCTAGCATCATATATTATTCAACCATCACTACCACGACATCAAAACTACAAAAACCCTCTTTTTCCTTTTCTTTTTACACGAACCAAACACCCCTTTTTTTGTTTCGCTTTCAAAAATTAATTTTCACAACGATCAACTTGTACAACTAACATCTATGCATTAAAATAAACCTAAAAGGACAAACGAAATTTAAATTTGAAAACTTACAAGAAAATCTTTAAATTTGTAGATTTCGACACGAACCGGACAACCCAAACGTTGTTTAAATGAATAACCAAACACTAGAATCAACCCCAAATATTTATGTCTTCATGTTTTCTTGATTAAACTTTAAAAATTATAAGAGTGTGTGTGTTGTAGGTGCGGGCGAACAAAAGAGAGAAGCGAGAGGATACTTTTTTGATTTTGAAATTGAACTATGTGTAAAAAATAAGGATAAGGAAAGCATCTTATGTACAATTTAGACAAGGTTAGCTAAAATTAAGCCACCTTGTCTCCCTAGTCTTCTTTTGACTGGCCATGGTATCCCATGGGGTCTTGGGCCTTTCTTTTCGTGTCGGGATTACTTAATTACTCGTAAAACTCAACCGTAAAATTTACCCCAAAGTTAATTAGCATTTTTATTCACTTTAAAAATACTTTTCCATTAACCTAGAGTATTTACACAACATATTTTCACTTTACACCCTTCAAAACTCATTTGGACATTGACGGACGTGTCGGACTCGTTTTTTGGCATTTCTCAAAATTAACCACCCGGAATACACATAACACAATAATACCTTCCAAAAGGGATTATTAATCACAATAAACCTCAAATCATCACATATCTCATAAAATCACCACCGTCAACACGGTACAGAATCTGAATAAATTAACAACAGTCAAATAGTCAAAGGACTATAAATAAAATATTCAGAACACAAAAAGGGCAAAGGTTACATTCTACCCCCCTTAAAAGAATTTCGTCCCCGAAATTCAACTACTAACATCACTAAACAAATGCGGGTACTTCAATTTCATCTGATCTTCACGTTCCCACGTGAATTCAGGGCCACGTTTCGAATTCCACCGAACCTTGACGATGGCAATCCTACTATGCTTCAACTTCTTAAACTCTCTTTCCAAAATTTCCACAGGCTCTTCCACAAAATTTAACTTAGCATCAACTCGAATCTCATCCAAAGGTACTTTCAGTGTTGAATCAGCCAAACACTTCTTATGGTTCGACACGTCGAACATGTCATGAACACCACTTAATTCCTCAAGCAAATCTAACCGATAAGCCACAGGGCATACTATCTCAACAACCTCAAACAGTCCAACAAACCTAGGTGCTAACTTCCCTTTCTTCCCAAAGCGTACTACACCTTTCCAAGGCGACACTTTGAGCAAGACATAGTCACCTACACTAAACTCTAGAGGCTTCCTCCTCTTATCAGCATAACTTTTCTGACGATCACGCGCAACCTTAAGTCTATCCTTAATCTGCGAGATCTTCTCAGTAGTCTCTTGCACTAACTCAGGTCCTATCAACTGACCTTCTTCAACCTCAGCCCACATAATTGGCGAACGACACTTTCTACCATACAATGCCTCAAACGGAGCACATCTCACACTAGAAGAGAAACTATAGTTAAACGAAAACTCAACCAAACGGAAGAGAACATCCAACTCCTCCAAGTCCAGGACGCACGCTCTAAGCATGTCTTCCAAAGTCTGAATAGTACGCTCACTCTGACCATCGGTCTGAGGGTGATAAGCCGTACTCATATCTAAACGAGTCCCTAATGCCTCTTGCATTGACTGCCAAAACCTCGATGTGAAACGACTATCACGATCTGATATAATCGAGATCGGCACACCATGTCTAGCAACTATCTTATTCAAATACAATCTAGCCAACCTTTCCATCTTATAATCCTCACGCATAGGTAGAAAATGAGCAGACTTAGTCAATCGGTCCACAATGACCCAGATTGTGTCATGCCCACTACTAGTCCTAGGCAACTTAGTCACAAAATACCATATCTAACCCTTCCCATTTCCATACTGGAATGTCAGGTTTTGCTATAGCAGGCCCAGATGGCCTTGATGTCTCACAGCCTTAACCTTCAGACAAGACAAACACTTACTAACACATTCAGCTATATCCTTTTTCATTCCAGGCCACCAATACCTATCTCTCAAATCATAATACATCTTATCAGCTCCTGGGTGTATAGAGTACTTCGACTTATAGGCTTCATCCATTATCAGGGTTCTCAATCACCCTTCAAAGGAACCCATATTCGATCTAGGGTAGTATAAAGTTCCATCACTTCTCTATTCTATCATCTCATCTAAACTTTCTGCAATACTGCAAACTCACCACAGCACCTTCTGGCCGCCAGTTATCGCTATCTTTGATACTCACGGAAGGATCATATTCATAGCTCTAACTCTCTTAGGCTTTACTTTTTCCTTCCTACTTAGGGCATCAGCCACCACATTCGCCTTACCAGGATGGTAGCGAATTTCACAGTCATAAAATCCAACTAAACAACACTATCCAGCGACGCTATCTGAATAATTTCAACACTTTCTTCTACTAAATATATGCTGAAGACTCTTTATTGTCATATAGATGACACTCATTGTCCCAAACAGAAAAAGTCTCCAAATATTAAGTGCAACACAACCACAGCCCAACCAACATAGGTATATAATTCTCTATGATTTTCAACTGCCTAGACGCATAGGCTATCACTTTACCTCTTTGCATTAACACACAGCCTAGTCCTATCCCGAACGCATCACAATATACCACAAAGTCTTCTGGTCCATCGGGGAGAGCTAGAACAGGCGCATTACACAACTTATCCTTCAAGGTCTGAAATGCCAATTCCTGTTCCTCACCCCAATTGAAAGTCTTACTCTTTTGAGTCAAGATAGTAAGAGACTTAGCTATCTTAGAGAAGTTCTCAATGAACCTACGGTAATACCCAGCCAATCCTAAGAATGAACGAACCTCAGTCGGAGTTCTAGGGGCTTTCTAATTCTTAACAGCTTCAATCTTACTAGGGTCTACATGAATTCCATTACCATTTATCACATGCCTAAGAAACTGCACTTCTCTTAGCCAGAATTCACACTTAGAAAACTTAGCATACAGTTTCTCCTTTTTGAGCAGTTCTAAGACTAACCTTAAATGTTCTACATGCTCCTCTTGAGTCTTAGAGTAGATTAAGATATCGTCTATAAACACTATCATAAACTTATCAAGATACGGCCTACAAACTCTATTCATCAAATCCATAAATATTGCTGGTGCATTAGTCAGACCAAAGGGCATTACAGTGAACTCGAAATGTCCATAACGAGTTCTAAACGCAGTCTTTGGTATGTCATCCTCATGCACTCTCAGCTGATGGTATCCAGACCTAAGATCTATCTTCGAGAAAAACTATGACCCTTGTAGTTGATCAAATAGATCATCAATTCTAGGAAGTGGATAACGATTCTTAACAGTCAACTTGTTCAATTCTCTATAATCAATGCACATCCTAAAAGAACCATCCTTTTTCTTAACAAACAATATCGGCGCTCCCCAAGGCGATGAACTTGGTCGAATGAAACCTTTGTCTTGGAGTTCCTTGAGTTGTCCAGACAACTCCTCCATTTCAGAAGGTGCCAAACGATAGGGAGACTTTGCTACCGGCATTGCTCCAGGGATTAACTCAATCCGAAACTCAATTTCCCGAATAGGCGGTAATCCAGATAGATCATCCGAGAATACCTTAGGAAAATCTCTAACCACAACAATCTCTTCTTGTTTCTTATCACTAGCCTTAGCACTCATCAACAATCTTGCTTTCTCTTTCGGTCTCTCTCCTACTACTCTAAGCACCTTGCCATCCGGTAGTGGTATCCTCACTACCTTCTCATGGCAAATTATTTCAGCCTTATAATTAGACAACCAGTCCATACCTATAATCATATCAAAACTTCCATGCCCAAAAGGTATCAAATCGATGTCAAAGACATGACCCTCAATTTCTAGTTTACAACCCTTAATAACCTTATCAATCTCTACTATACGGCCGCTATCTATCTTTCAATCTCATATCCTGAAACCTAAGTCCTGGGCTCTAGCCTAACATAAAAGGATGACAGAGGTATAAAAGTAGTAGAAACAAAACTATAGTCGGCACCAGAGTCAAATAAGGTAGTGGCAAAATGATCGTTTAAAGTAAACGTACCCGTCACAATGTTCGGATCCTGGCGAGCTTCCTCTGCTCCCAACATGAATGCCCTACCCCTAGCCTGGTTTCCTTGGTTTCCACGACCCTGACCCCCGTTATTAGCAGCAACTTGATTTGGATAATTTCCTTCTAGTTCTTGTGCTCTATTCAATCTAGGGCAAGCTGACCTGACCTGGTCGGTACAACCACACTTATAACATGCTCTAACAGTTGGGTTTCTAGCATTGACATGATTCACATTCCTCGGCACACCTCTACAATCCTTTGCCAAATGACCTGGGCGGTTACAGTTGAAGCATGTACGACAAGGTCCTTCGGGTGCATGGTAGGAGTTGCAGGTGGTACACTTGGACCAAGTACTCGTATTCTCTCTTCCTATAGGGTTTACAGTAGTATCAAAAACATTCCGCGTCCTAGTCCTCTTATTATCATCCCTACCATTCTTATCCTTGCTAGTTTCCCCCACATTTCCTCTTTTCTCAACTTTCTTAATTGATCTATTTCTCATAGCCTCATCGGTCAGTGCACCAAAAATCTGCATTACCTTCTGCATAGTCTTTGGCTCCGTTGCTGCCACCATCCCACAGATTTGTGGAGCAAGGCCATACACATACCTCTCAATCATCCTACTCTTAGGAGTTACCATATGTGTAACTAACCTAGCCAACTCATGAAACCTATCAGTATACGCAGCATGGCCAGCTCCGACCATGGCGTGATTCCACAACTCAGATTCCAACTTTGCATCCCCCCCCCCCTCCCCGCCCCCAGACTAGCCAAAACTCTTGTATCATCATAAACTTAAAGTCATTACATGACATACTAACAGCAACTTCCTGACTTTGCGTGCGGATCTGAGAGTTCCACCACATTAAAGCCTTACCCACAAATGAACCAACATTGTATTTCACTTTTTGGTCAATACTACAACCACTCATATCATGCACAGACTCCATTTTCTCAATCCAACGAGTAAGAACTACATCACCTCACTTACCATCATATTCCTTAGGGTTACAAGCTAAGAACTCCTTATATGAATAACCTACCCGGTTGCCATTCACTATCACATTCCTAACATTCTCCTAAACGTTCTCATTAACCACATTACCATTCTAATTTCCAACATTTCCTCGGTTACTAACCTGAGCCAACATGGCAGGTAAGAGGTTCTGCAATTGCTGGGCAATAACCGTTGAGAAGTCGGGTGCACCCCTATTGGCTCCCTCTACATTCCCATTGATTCCTTCTACACTCCTATTAGATCCCAAACCCTAGTCATTTCCTTGACCATTCAATTCATCAACACACTCATCATTACCTTCCCTAGGTCTTCTACCTTCCACCTCTACCAACCCGTTCACCTGTTCCCCCTCTTAGTTATTCGGCAGCAGGCCAGTCAGCACTTTGGGTCCTCATCCTTGGCGGCATTATCTATACGAGGGAGGACATAGGCAACGTTAGGTAAGTGGGAAGACTCGCACATATATATAGAATATCTTACTATATATAACCAGATATACACGTAACTCTACCCTACGGTGTTAACATTAATTTATGTGAACAACATTATCAAGTATGAGTGAGTTGTGATACGCTTATAACTACGTTGGCCACCTGTAACTATATATTCGCATCCTTCCCATTTAAATCCAAACTGAGGCCTCACCCATTTCAATGACTGACATAACTAAGGCACCAAACCGCGAACACACAAAGGCACACAAAAGCGGAACACCGCGCACATAGATCCTATACGCAACTAGACAACGGATCTTAGGTTATAGTCTAGGCCAAACCACCTAGTTCTCTATAACCTTGGCTCTGATTACCAATCTATCACACCCCGACAATGGCGGAAACTCGAGAATGTAACGTAATGATCAATCATAACACAAGATACAAAATAGAGAAAACTACATTGCATAAACTCCAAGTGCTATGAAGACCATCAACCTTGAACAAACTCCAGTGATGTCTCAAATCGCAACTAAAATCCACAATCTCTTACCATTATTCAAATGCCCACACAGGGGGCCATAATCTAAACTTATTCCAAAACATCAGAAACTAAAATCAAACAACAAGCAAGCAAGACTTCAAACAAAATTCCATACGGGATACTTCTAAGTCTACTATCAATCACCAAACTACTCTTCTTTCACTTCAGCTGAAAATGATACTCGAAAACGTCAACAATAATGTTGGTGAGCTCGTAGGTTTGACCTTAAACCCAAAAGTTGTGCCAATATATCAATAGTGGACAATAGTGCTATATGACAGTGAATATATGGAAACAACCTTAGCATCACCGCTAATCAATAACCATATCTCACTTACGCACCTAAAGGGCCTACCAGTTGGAGCACTAAAATTAGGGCAGGACCACACACAAACCTGGGTAGGCGTACCCATCTACTCTAATAATCACACAAATACTGGGTAGGCGTACCCATCCGATCTAATAATCTCACAAACACTAGGTAGGCGTACCCATCCGATCCAAACAATCATGCATCACATAATATTCATATAGCAGTCATAAGCACATAACTTATCCCTAAAACAAAACTACATTTCGCACAGATCAATTCAAAACATTTCAAAACACATTTGAGTATCATTTTCCCCCAACGGAAAAACCAGTAAAAATGTGTTATACTTCTTTGATCAAAGTTTCTCAACAAGCTCTGATACCACTTGTTGTTCCCAAACTTGGATCTAATACCTTAGCTTGTAAGGTTATTGTCACCTTGGATAAATCCAAACTAACAATGAGAGAAACTTTGTTAAGATGTTTCACCAAAGGTTATGCGGAATCTAACCTTTAATGGTCAAGAAGAATAACAATGAAATAAATGGAACAGTGAAATGAATAGAACAATGAGTTACACAAAAAGCTTTAATATTATTGATGTAATAATGCGAGTACTCAACCAGTATTAGGGTTTACACAACCTTAAAGCTATTAGAGAATGTATATTAAAGATGTATATTTCTACTCTAACCTAAGGACTCTTTTTATAGCACAAAGAGCCCTGTACGAGATAAGACCTAAATGGTATCTCCTAAATAAAAGAGATATACACAAAATATATTCTAAATATAACATAATGCCGCATTTGAACTTTGAGTTAATCTTACCCTTAAGACATTAGTGGATTCATACGTCCAATCAGTGGAAACTTTCTCGTAGCATTGCAATACATAACACTAGCAGTGGAAACATACTCTAGCAGAGGGAATGAACATAACTAGCCATGGGAATACCTTGGAGCATTTTATTCCTAACAATCCTCCCCTAAACTTGATACTCCAATCTTCAAATCAAGTTTCTTAAATAAAATGTTAATCCTGGAGAGGATGCTTCCAAACATCTTGTCATCTTAGACTATTTGCTATACTATATATTTTTATCAAAAGTTCATTAGCCATTTTTGAATACTGGTCCACTTGTAGCTTGTTACACAGCAGCAATGTTGTGAGTCCTTTTGTCAAAGGGTAGTCTTTCTCCACTAGCATAAAAATCTCATGTTCACTATACCCAGTAATACATTGGTGAACACCACATGGTCATAGAGAGCCTCCATTCCAAGGGATCATGCATGTATCTTTGAAGTGCCCATAGCTGGTCTCTAGGATCTGGTTTATATAGTCTCTTTAGCTTAACCCAAAGCTCATTTTTTTTGTCCTCTATAAGATCTGTAGTGCTGAAAGTCTTCTTGACCAAATTCTAAAGCCTATCCAGATCCTCTTTATCAAACTTCTTTAGCATCTCTTTAAATGTTTGATAAACTTCTGTGTGATTCATAACTCTAATGATTTTCCAATATTTTCTTTGTTCTTTAGAGTAGATTTCCTATTCTATAATAGGGTATTTTGCTTGTAGAGCTTCAATGTAAACTTCTTCTACAGGTACTATCTCCATCATCTATTAAGCTCTTCCACGATAGCTCTTAAAATCTTTGATTTGATGTATCATGAGAGGTTTTGAATCCTGAAGCTTAGCTGTCTTCATCTCATTAGAGCTTCTTGAGCAACAGAATTCCTATCTCTTAACCAATCCTTCACTTTCTGTCTGTATATCATAGGCACAAAATCTGCAACAGGGTTTTCCATACCTAGAATGAATTTCTCTTCAATTTATTCAAATGTCATTCCCCTAAAGTCTTTACTCTTCCATCCAGCATGACTCTTTAGTATGGCCATGTAGAAATTCCTTTTCTCAGTTTTTGTTGATGGCTTACTCTGCTAGGCTTGATACTTTTTGATTTTAGCAAGGTTCCTTTGATACTTAATAGTTTCAGATAATTTAACTCCATTTTCTCATCAAGGACAAATCAGCTTTCAGCTTGTTTCATAACTCCTATCAATGTACGTTATTAATCATGCATTGGCTCCTATCAAGTTTATCAATCCATCATCCCAAGATTCATTTTTTCTGTTCTTGAGCCCCTGGCTAAATCAGCATCGTTACTCCATTCAACGTCTCAAGCCACCTGAGCATCTAGCTGTTCCTAAATTTCTTCTTCTTTGTACCTGTAAACTCTACCATTTTCTCCATCCTTTTTCCTTTTGCACTGATGGTTGGAACACTGGTAGTGTGAGAAGGTTCAATAATAATTCCTCTTGAAGCTCTTATCCTTTTTGTATAAGGTGTTGTAACACTAGCAGTGGTAAAAAAAATACAAGAGGAAAACTTCCACTAGCATAGTGCAACAACCAGCAGGGGCAACAGTGGGAAGGCTTCCACTAGATAGAACATTAGCAGCTTCCAAAGTGCTCAATACATTTGCTGCTTCATCTGTGTTATCACTTCCTTTTCCAGTACTCTTTTCAACATCTCCAGTCATCAAATCCTCCCCTTGATCCATCCCCCTGTGTTTGGAGCATCCTCTTGAGCAAATCCTACTCTTCTCTTCTCATTATCCTTAAGAGTCTTGACTCTGTTCTTCAACTGAGTGATTTCTAGGTCTTGACTCTGAATCCTTTGCTCCATAAGCAAGTGTTGTTGTTGCAAGTTGGTACACATGTCCATCAATTCTTGAAGTTTTTGTTGCATACTGCCCTCACCACCACCAAGAGAAGTAACCCCTGGTGATGCTTCATGGGGCATGGCAGAGGTCTTAGCAATGTTTTCCCTGTCCTGCCCTGCATCTAAGCTAGTGGCAGTAGGGAAAGCCTCCCCATGTCTGTCATCTCTTGTAGGAGATGCAGTCTCATCTGCTCCAGGTGTAGGGGCTTTAGACTGAGAAATCCATATAGCCCCTCTAGTTAATCTCCTAGGTGTGGAAATGTCAGGATGAGATTGTGATGGAAGTGTTATTGCTTATGGTATAGGTTCTGGAGAAGTGGTTTGATCTTCTTGGGGTGTAGATTCATACTGAGCTGAGAGTGTGTGATGGGGCTCAGTTGATTTTTTTAAGCTTTCACCCTGTGGAACTAACATAGATTCATACAACTGGACAGTCCTACCAGAAAAACTTGTACTGTTGACTCTAAGGGTAGTAAACACTTTTTGAGTGTGAAATGGCACATTATAAGTCTTAGTATGTTTGATAACACCAAATTGACCCATTTTCAAAAAAAATTCTATAAACCTAGTGAACATAAGAAATTTCACCTTACTCTTTATATTCCTCACCATACCATCAAAAATCATTTTTGAGAAGTTATAAACTCTGTTGGTGGCTAAACAAACAATAGCAGTGGCAATGTTACTACTAAATTCATTAAAACCAGTACTCTTTGGACTTAAACATTGCATGATGGTATGAATGAGAAACTTCCACTGATGTGAAAATTAGCCTTTTTGAAAAGAAAATATTTGGTTTGGTAAAATATTATAGCCCATTAGTGAAAGGTTTTCAAAAAGCTCATTGTCAGGCAAAGTGTTGATACCTTCGTCATCAAGAAGTTTGAGATGCCTTCTGATTGATGATTCAGTAACAGTACGTTGTCTGCCATTAACCTTAGCAATAATCTTTGTTTCTCCATTCAATGTGTCGACCCTAGCAGTGGACCAAAACTGTTGGATGTGTGAAACAAAACAACATGGGAATGTAACCGATTAAGCATACCTTAAGTGAGACGCCTGCAATGAAGTCCACTATCTGATGGAAGTCGGTATTTTGACTCAGTTTTCTCCAAAAATAGCTACCAATGTTTATGATAATCGGCAAAAAGCATGCTTTGGTCAATGTATTTAGGGTGCTGGGAAAGATATGAATTAGTGTGGAAGATTGTTACTGTGGATGAGCTACAATTAGATTTTATAAACTCTAAAGAGTAGAGATTGGACATGAATCAAGAATAAATGGAACTTTTGTATGAGAAAATCAATTAAAATAATATAATTATCTTGAAGCACCAATATAAGAAACCTTATAGCGAAGAAAGCGGAGAAAATATCTCAACGGTTATATAAATTAATGTAACAAATTTTCAGTCAAACAATACCAACGACTATATTGTCAGCGGGAAAAATTAGTCTAACAGTGGAAACTAAGCCTAACAGTGGAAACGAGTTGGTCAAACAGTGGGAAATATTCCTAAGGATATTAACTTATCTTAAATAATCAAAAGTAATCCTACCCTATCCATACACACACACTTGCATAAGCAAGATAGACATGCATGAATTCATGAGTCCTTTGCTCACTATCTTCTGAGGGTGTGTGATGAGGCTCGGTTGGGTTTTCTGAGCCTTCACCCTGTGGAACTAACATGGATTCAAACAACTGGACAATCCTACCAGAAAAACTTGGATTGTTGACTCTCAGGGTAGTAAACACTTTTTGAGTGTGAAAGGGCACACTGCAAACCTCATTGTGTTTGATAGCACCAAATTGACTCATTTTCAAAAGTTTTTCAATAAACCTAGGGTACATAAGAAATTTACCCTTACTTTTGACATTCCTCATCATACCATCAAAAATTATTTTTGAGAAATTATAAACTCTGTTGGTGGCTAAACAAACAATAGCAGTGGCAATGTTACTACTAAATTCATTAAAACCAGTACTCTTTGGACTTAAACACTGCATGATGGTATGCATGAGAAACTTCTACTAATGTGAAAATTGGCCTTTTTGAAAAGAAAATCTTTGATTTGGTAAAATATTATAGCCTATCAGTGAAAGGTTTTCAAAAAGCTCATTGTCAGGCAAAGTGCTAATACCTTCATCATCAAGAAGTTTGAGATGCCTTCTGATTGATGATTCAGTAACAGTACGTTTCCTGCCATTAACCTTAGCAATAATCTTTGTTTCTCCATCCACTGTTTCGACCTTAGCAGTGGACCAAAACTGTTGGATGTGTGAAACATAGACAGTGGGATGAACCGTTAAAGCATACCTTATGTGAGAGGCCTCAAGGAAGTCCACTATCTGATGGAAGTCGGTATTTGACTCAGTTTTCTCCAAAATAGCTACCATGTTGTGATAATCGCAAAAAGCAAGCTTTGGCATTGTGTTTAGGGTGCTGGGAAAGATATGATTAGATGAGTTGGTACTGTAGATGACTATAATTGAGATTTTATAGACTCTAAAAGAGATAAGATTGGACCGAATCAAGATAATTGAAACTTTATGATGAAGAAATCAAGTAAAATAATATAATTATCTTGAAACACCAATATAAGAAACCTTATAGTGAAGACAGTGGAGAAAATATCTCAACGGTTATATAAATTAATGTAATAAATTTTTAGTCAAACAGTACCAACGGCTATATTGTCAGCGGGAAAAATTAGTCTAACAGTGGAAACTAAGTCTAACAGAGGAAACGAGTTGGTCAAACAGTGGGAAATATTCCTAAGGATATTAACTTATCTTCAATAATCAAAAGTAAGTCTACCCTATCCATACACACACACTTGCATAAGCAAGATAGACATGCATGAATTCATGAGTCATTTGCTCGCTATCTGACCCATGAAGAAAATTAATGCACATATTCACCATTGTATCCCTGTTGAACCCATGAAATGTTCCCTGAGGCACCACCCTACCACATCCATACTAGGTCAAATGTCTTGGCAGTATAAGTCCCTTCTCCAATAATTACACACCCAAATGTCTCAACACTCATCATACATACTAAGAACGCTTAGTTAGACATGAAGGTAACTATTGAGAACCATTTTGTGTATAACCCATGAATAAAGACACATACTACAGTGCCTTGAAAGTTAAGGACTCAGGGAAGTAATTCAACTAGCCTTCATTGTCATAGAACCTTCACTCACTAGTAGGGACAGTCTAAGACTGGCCATGAGTATTCTATGAATACCCTAATCCTAGAGGTTCCTTTACCCCAACCCAAGACAGATTGACTTACAAATTTAGTACATATTATGTGTGGCTTTTCTCTTTAGACACCTTTACCAGTAATCATTCCTCTTCCATGTCCAAATGACACATATCCTCCATTATAAGGCTCATACTTAGAAAGATAGGATATGTTACCAGTTATGTGCCTAGAGCAACCACTGTCCTAATATCATTTATCATCAATATTATCCCGTGGAATGCCCTGCATAATAAGAGAAATAGTGTTAATTCTCTTTAGGGACCCAAGCCATCACTGACTTGGGCCTGCCTTATGTATCAATATATTTGTATTTCTTGAAGATCACTGATACACCATTGAGATTTGAACCTTGATCATGTTGATTTTGCTTAGGTTTCCAAATCCAACAAGCTGAGGCCTTCACAGCTTTACCCCTGTTTCCCTTAACAGCAGCAACTGTTGGCTTAGTAGTGGGAACTTTTGAGCCAACAGTGGGAAATTTTGTTCTAGCAGTTGGAACCCAAACTTCAATTTTAACTGTTGTTTTTCTTACAAAGGGTCTTTTTACATGTGAATGTGTTGTGGTATGTGCTTAATTACACATACCTTTTACCTTTAAAAACGAGCTAAAATAACCAAAAACGAACTTAAAATGCCAAATATACGCTTGTTTTGCTAATTGTATTGTGCAGGAACGGATAACTAAGAAAATGACGAAAAACAAAGCCAAAACGACAAAACCGGACTAGGAGTGGAAAAGACTGTGAAAGACAAAGCCAAATCGAAGCCGAAAAGTCAATAAAGTCAAAAAGTCAACAGAAAAGTCAACTGGTCAAAGTCAAAGTCAACCCAAGTCAACTCCGAGGCCAAAATCAAGAAAATATAAGTTTAGGGATTGAAATTGTAAATCCCTAAACTTATTTTTAAAGAAGAAAAGAGGAAAAGAGAAGAGAGGGGCCAAACTGCCATTTTGGCAAAATAACAAGTGGGGGGGCAAAACTGCCAACTCCCCACACTTGTATTACCCAAGGACGAACCATGCAATAAGTCATATAACTTCTGGGGACTATTCTTGCCAAGTCCCCAAAAGTTGTAAACACCAAGGACCATGGGTGCAATCCACCATAACACCATCAGGGACCATTTGTGCCCAACCCCGAAACTCACACTCTGTTACCCCCAACCTTTTCATACCCATTTTTCCCGCTCGTTTCTTCCCCCCCCCCCCAAAACCCACTCACGGGTTAACTTCACCCTTATTAACCAGCACCTCAAAAACCCCATGAACAAACACCTCCCCCCTCCTCCACTTAAACCCTAGTCCCATTTGGCAATCTCACATCCCCCTAGGCTCATATCGACGACCAAGAATGCTTTTTGAAGAAATTGAAGGGCCAAGATTGTTTGTTTTCCCCCTCTCACACAACAAACACAAGCCTCAGTTATAAAAGAAGAAGAAGGTTTAGAAGAGAGCAAGTAGTTAGCAAGTTTTATATTTTTAGTTTGTAATTTTTCGTAATTTTAAGCAAATTTTCTTTTAAGCTTTTTAAACTCAGCTTTAAGCACTTGTACCATTTATCTTTCAGCTTGTACTTCATTGTTTTGAGTAATACGATTCAGTGTTTAAGTTTCCATTGTGTTACTTTTATTCAAGTTAGTGTTTTCATTTCAATAAGCTCTACATAAGCTCATTTGAGCATTCTTGTTTATAAGCTCAAAATTTAGTTTAAAACCTGTTTTAGACCTTCATTACACAAGCTTATCAATTTAATCAAAAATCATGATCATTTGAGTGTTTTTGAGTTGACTTTGAAGCAACAAGGAGTTATAAGCTGTCAAGAGCTTATTGAGCTATAAGCTCAGGGTTAGGGGCTAGTGAGCCACTTAGGTTCAAGCTATATAAGCCACTCACTCAGATAGAGTGGCTTAGGTCTGAGATTACAAAACTCTCAGGTTATATTTCCTAAGTTTCATTTTCAATAATTTTGAGTTTTTCACATATGCTTATTGCATTTCAAATGTGAGTTAATTCGCTTATTACAATTGTTTTAGGAACTGTATATTAAGCTATTTAGAGTTTTCATTAAAGAATTTAGTGCAAATCATTTGTCTTTCAATTCTGTTTATAAGTAGTAGTATAGCCCAGTAGAGTAAGCAGCTTAATTTTCTTAATAAGCTATAGATTTTATAGCTTGAATAGCTTAAATAGGTTAGAATTAAGAAGAGTGGATATAAGGTTTTGTCAGCTTAAGCTTTTAAAAAAGAATTTGAATGTTGATTTGTTTTGACAGTTTTAATAAGGTAGTGTTTGGTTTAAGCTTTCTTGACTCTATAAAGCAAAGAATACAGTCAAATCCTTTTTACATAGAATGTATTAGTTTCTTAATTTCAAGGTTAAAACAAGTTTTAGAATTTTAAAGTATAGTTTCCAAAATTTAGATTTGTAAAAAATCTTCATTTGCACCAGGTCAGCTTTACTCAATGTGTATTAGTGGATGAGTCTTGTTAAAAAACATTTAGAGTCAAATAAGCTTTGTGTCACCTAAAATTTATCTAAAATGAATGGATAATAGTTCTTGTCTCTTGATACTAAGCTGCAAACAAGTCACCTAGCAATGCATAGCATACAACAGTTTTAACTCAGTTAAAACTGTTGTAGCTCATCACTTTTCTAGCCATTTTTTTAGCTTAAGTAAGTTTAGTAGTAGGAGATGTTAACAAAGCCTCTTAATAGTACTCCATTAGCTTAATCTAGAAAAGCTCTTTAGTTTCAAAGTGAAGCTCCTAGACTAGCTTATTTTAACCTGCAAAAGTGGTACAGCAGCATGTAGATTTCCAGCTTATTTTCTAGTTTGAATTTTCATTTTTAGTTGTAAAATTGAAAAACCTTTTATCTAGGTTAGCTTTATATTCTTAGCATAGTTTATGTGCAAAATTTCAGCTTTTAAAGATTAGGAATAAGCTGTTTAGCTTATTGGAAAAAAGCTTAAAACAGTTTTAAGCTGAAACTTGCACTTTTCATTAGAAATTTTCTTGTTATTTTTATTAAAGCTTAGCTAATTTTTGTTTAGATATCCTTAGTATACATCTTAACCTACATTTAGCTTCTTTTCTTTTCCATTTTCACCTAGAAATAAGCTAGTTATAAGCCAAAAATGTGAAAAAGCCCTTAAAAGCCTAGTTTCTGTGACAGAATTTGAAGTGCTTATTTTCTAGCTTATTAAGTAGACAAAAGTAGAAAGTGTCTTTGTTAATGCTGCTTAGTATAAGCTCCTTAATAAGTTTGTAGTTTTAAGTTTTTGCTAAATCTTAATTTTTAATAAGCCAAAATAAGCCACAATCGTAGGGTCTGTTTTGTAATTGTCTCGAAGATAAGGGGCACCCGTTTGCACTATGGTGTAAATTCACCATAGTTTACCCGCCTACCCTTTAGTTTCATTTCGTACATTTCCTACCCTGGACTTTTCGAAAAATAAAAAAAGGGGGAAAGACAAGAGGCCCGGGTGAGCAAGACTCGAACCCGGGACCTCTCGATACAAACCCCCTTTTACTAACACACTTAACCACTGCGCCCTTGGGTCTTTTTCGTTAAAGACTCAAGGGCCTATTTATTTAAAGGGGTTTTGGCCAAAACGGCTTATAAGCTTTTCGAGCTTATTTCGGGGCTTATTTGTTGAGCTTATTTGTGTCTCTTATTTTTCGTAGGACTATTTCAGTGTCTAGTATTTTTAGAAAAATTTTCAGAATTTTTAGATAAAGTTTAATATTTTTTATAATTTAATTTAGATAAAAGTTTATTTAATTCATAATAAATACAAAAATTATCAAAAAAATATTTTGCTTTTTTATAAAATTTTCTTTTGTCATCTAGTTTGTAGGAAAAATATAAAATTTTTCGTAGGTCGTTTACAACTCATTTACTTTTTAAAGCACGGTCCGGGTACGGGATTTTGTTTTGACTCGTTTTTGGGTCAAACGAACTCCGTTTTCGGTCTAGTCTTTTTCATTCTTCGTTATTTGATCCCTAGAGTAGTTTAGAAGCGAAAATTTCTTCGTAGGCTTATTTTTAAAGATTTTAGGTTTTCCCCCTTTTGTTCGGGATTCGGGCTCTCGTTTTCTAGTTTAATTTCGTAATTTCTAGGTTTTTCTTAAACGTTTTAGTCCGTTATTATCTAATTTGACTTTTTCAACTTCCCAAACCAATTCCTTCCTTCAAACTCAAATCTTCGATCGTATCGATTTACCATTCCAGCCTCGTTGGGGATTTACGACCCGGGAAAGCTCTATACTACTTCTCGGTATCATTGATTCTGCTTTTAGACTATTCTTACTATATATTTGATATTTTATTATATTATATATATTTTAAGGTGTAGTCAGAGCTGATCAATTTTTGGCGCCGCTGCCGGGGAGGCTGTGCAACCGTTTATCTTTACGTTTGACCATCTGTTTTTGAAATTGTGAATATTTTCTTTTATTATAAAAATATAAAAAAGTACAAAAATATTTTTCAATTTTTTTAGTATAATTATCATTTAAAAATCCAAAAAAGAAAAAAAAAAGAAAATCAAAAATATAAAAACATTGTCTTTAATTTACAAATAAAATTCACAAATTGGTAAAATACCAAAATATAATATTCTCAACTGAGGTATTATCATAATAAGTTCCGGTGAACTTGTTGGTTCCCAATTCGAACAAAAGATTTAAAAACTTGCCTTTTGTGTCTCTTACGACGTACGGCTCACCTTGAAAACTTAAACAAACTATAAAGTGGGTATAAGGAGGGTTGTTCCTAGGAACTACGACCCGAAAGGAGAAATAAGCTTCGCGCTATTCCTACTCCTCCGCTCACCTGTGCGTTTATCTTTTTGAGAGCTACCGTGAAGTAAGTAGATTATCAGGTTTAAGTTGTCTTATCATTTTGTCCGTTAAAATAAATTGTGAATTAATGGAAAACCCAAAAATAATCTTCTTTTTCTTTGTATCAATTAATTCTTTTCTTATCGATCTTCATGTTTAATTCTTATGACGTCATTCGATTATCGTTTGAATCCGATTTACGCGATTAAAGAATGCTCGTCTTGTGGAAGTTTGTACACTTCAAACTGTGGTTGTTCGAAAGGGAGTCCTGAAGACAAGATTCTTGTTCCTAAACCCCCTCGAAATTGTGTAAGGTGTGCAAGGTGTGGAACCCCGGTTGATGGTCCGTATTGTCAAGGATGTGCTCTTTTACGAAAGGAATTTATGGAAGGTTTGCTTACAAACTGTGTGGAAAATGAATTTTTCAAAGACTTCCAAGACACTTCCGAGTCATCCGACGACAATACCAACGTTGTTAATGCTCCTCGAGAGCCAATCGTTGTTAATCAGGACCCCGGTGAAAATTCCTCACCAAGTCCTCCACACATTGACCATTGTTGTCACGAGTGCGGTGATCCTTTAGATGGAATCTTTTGTCGACAATGCACTTGTAAGTCTTGTGGGAAAGGTGCTCATTACGGTTATAATTGCCCTCCGAAAGTTCCGATTATCTCTAATCCGGAACCATGCAACACTCAAACCATTGATGAGCCCCTACAAAACTTGCAAAGTTTGCAACAACAATGTCTGTTTCGTACATGCCAACAATGTGGATGCAATGAATACGATGGAGTTTGTTTTTATTGTAAAGTTGGAAATGGAACACAAATCAATGTTTCAACTCCGTACTCTTCTAACGATTCTCCAAGTGTTGCAAACCATCCTCCACAACCACAATGCGTACCATACTCTCGTGAGTTATGTGGGAACGATTCTCATTACAGTTACGATTGTGGGGGGGGGGGGGGGGGGGGGGGGGGGGGGGGGGTCACCTCAGTCCCCGTTTGTCTACAATCTTGACCACGTTCAATCGAAAACTTGATTTATTTTCGACAAACTTCAACCGAGATTTCCACAACAATACCTATGTTGTGACAAATGCGGGAAGTCCTCATGAAACCTTCCAATGTCAACCAATGAATGAAGACTATTATCATGAGCAAAATTCTTGCTATGATCCTAATTTTGTTTTGACCAATTTCAACCCCCGCAATATACCGTCAATCATCCAATCTTCAATTCTCAAAATGACCTTCTCAATTCTCAAAATAAGCTTATGGAACAAATGACAACCTTACGTGATTTGGTTGATCAAGCTATACAAAAGAAGGAAGAAGAAAAGCGAATCGCGGAAGAACAAGCGGCTAAAGATCGGTCTTGGAAGATTCCTCAGTTTTGCTACGATGATGACGAAGACGATACCATTGCAATCACACCCGTTTTACCAATCGAGGAACCCGATAACTCTCTAAGTATGGGGGACGAGCATCTTGACACTATTCCGGAAACAGAATCGGACGAAGTAATAAAGTTCCACCAGGAATTGTTGAAGCCAACCTTGATCCGAAGGAAGATATCCGTTTTATTGAAAATTTAATGTATGATAACTCTTTTCCTTGCCTTCCGAAAACTCTTAAAGATGATTTTGAAACTGTCATCAATTCCAACAATGATTATTCTTCGAGTGATGACGATTCTTATGAGGACATCGATTATGTCGATGCATCACCTCCCGATTCTGAGCTCGTCAGCTTAGGGGAGGTAAAGGATTTTCACCCGGAAGATGGAGAGATTGAGGATGATATTCTTCGTGAAAAGTTATCGAAAATCAATCTTCTTATTGCTAAGATCAAAGCATTAAAAGATAATCCCACTCCATCTTCTGATTTTGTGACCAAGTCTTCCTCCACTTCCCCTAACCTTTTCTTGGAGGAGACTAACACCTTTGATAATTCTTTAACCGAATCTGAAACTTTCTGCTTTGATTTGGAAGAAAATAGTAGTGGCAGTACCACTACTCATTCTGATATTTCTCTTTCTAAATATGATTCGTTTATCTTTGATCTTTCGAATGTTCCGTTTCCTCCTGCCGATAGGAGTGACTTTTATCATGAGGAGTTCGCCGATGAACTTGCTCACATCATATCTCTTCCGGATCTTGAATGTGTTTACTTTAAGAGTGAGCCCGATTCGGGAGATTTGACTTTTATTATTGACCTCGGGATTCGTGAGAACGTTTCTTCTATGACAAATGTGAATTTACCATGAGAGGATGACCAATCTCCTCTATTCGCTTATGTTGTATGGATCTTTCTTCCTTTTCTCACGTATCTCGTTGCTCCTTCATATCTTCTCTCCTCCGGGAATGAAGATACCATTTTTGACCCCGGCATCTCTATTTATCATTCTTTTATGCCAGGTGTATCTCATCGGAGTGGAACTTTCATGAAATTCAATGTTTATCCAAACCACTTGAATGAAAGTCCGATGGAGATTTTATCTTTCACTTGCTCCCCCATGGACCAATGAATTCGGGGTCGAGTCGAGCTTGTAACTCGGTTAACAAAAACAAGGTGCTTCGTGGGTGGCAACCTATGCTTATCCTAGTAGTAGTATTAATGAATAAGTGTTTTGTGTTGTGAGGAGGCTCGCCTCTTCCATTCTCGTATGCTTGTGTTTTGTGATATATGTCCAGGATTGCCCGGATGTTGAAGTCTCTCGTGCTCTTGGTTTTTGTCCTTCGTTCACTCGAGCTTCACATCCTCAGCTTCATTTTAGGAATTCAATATCCTAATCTTATCGACTAACGTTTATCTTTAAGCATACTTAATAAACGGCTTAGGATTTACGTAGAGACCCTTCTTAAAACATTGAGGACAATGTTTAGTTCTAGTATGGGGGGATCTATCAATTTGATTGTGCCTGCAGCCGTTGTTTTCGCGTAATCCCGTTTTTACCACCAAAAATTTTGAAAAAATACCAAAAAAATGAAAAATTTTAAAAAATTTCAAAAATAAAATAAGTGTTTTATCACAATTTTGACTTTCCTGCTGGGTAGAATAAGAATAAATTTTGACTAGATCGAGCGTGCTGAGCTCTAGCTTGTTCCTTAACTTTTAGACTAAGCATTCGCGGATCTTTGCGAAGAACGAAAAATGATAGAGTTAATTATGAGTTAGATGCTAAACAAGGATTATTTGGAAATCTTACAAGCTCATGTGTGTAATTTTTGGCTTTTTCTCCCATAAGCTCCTAACCGGACTAATAATACGTGCTATTTTTGAAAATTAAACTTAAATCAACAATTTTTGAAGTATAGTCGATATCAATAATTTTAGTTCAAATTTATACTTAAATTTTCTAAAAAGAAATTTTCTCTATATCCTATTATAGTGGCTAATATATATAAAAATGAACAGTAGGATGATGAGTAATAATTTTAAAACTATGGGCTGATCAAAAGTTTGTGCGATTTGGCCGGCTCACAACCGATGTCAGCCTTCTAAAGAAATCCCTAGTAGAATAATAATCAGGCTGATAAAAGTTTTGCAGATCTGCCGCTCACAACCGATGTTGCAGATTCTAAAAGTCGGAGGATTTCTTTGTTTAAAGAATAATTATGTTATGTTGTATAATGTGATTTAATAATTATATGTAAAATCCTTTTTCCTTGGAATTTTAAATATTCTTTCGGAACTAAGACTATTCTCCATATTTTATGGTTTTTCTAAATAAGTATGTATAAACGAAGAAACCTAAGGAGTTTTTGAAACGAACCCCCCACAAAACCCCCAAAAATAACTAAAAAAAAAATTGAAAAGTCCTGTGGTCCCGATACTAGTTCTGTGAGGTGTCAAAGCTGGTCACTTAGGGCATGGTTTGGGAAGTGCAGGGAGACGAAAGTCGCGTATCTATATGGATGATCTTGGCTTCAATCATTATTCTCGGGATTTATAAACGTAAGCATAAGATTTGGCAAAAAAATACGTTAGATTCCATGGTTGAAATGTCGAATGATGGCCACATTAACCTTATTTATAATATAATAGAGTTTGTCGGAGGTGATTAAGTTCTCTGTTACAGAATTGATGGAGTTAGTGTAGCATCTTTAGAACTCATATTTGAATATGTAATTTCGTTTTTAAGCTTGGTTTGGAACAAGTGAAAAGTCGAGGACGATGAATTTATCTTTTTGAGCATTTTAGGATTGAAATGCTTCTTATTCCGTGACCCTAAAGTTATGAAAATAACGGAATTCAAATGTGTTAGTTAGTTGCTAATAAGAAGAAAAATGAAAAAAATAATAATACAAAAATATGTGTAGTAATGAAAAATGGTCAAAACGGGGCTTTCCTAAACTATTGATTCTTTAATTCCCCTCGATGAACACTTAGCTACTTTTCGAGGTAATTAGTCGGGGGAATTGGAGATCTCTTGGTTTTCTAAGTGTTTTCTTGTCTGCATTGCGTGAGGACACGACAATATGTTTAGTATGGGGGATTTTGTATGTGCTAATTAACATACCATTTCACCTATAAAAGAGATTATTGACAAATAAAACTTCATAAAAAAATAAAAAAAATCATAGAAAGAATGCCAAAAATATGCTGGTTTTGTACTTGTGTTGTGCAGGAACGGACTATTCAGGAAAAGGACAAAAATAAGCAAAACGACAAAACCGAGCACGAGAACGGAAAGAGCGTGAAGCAAGCAAAATCAAAGCCAAGTCAAAGTCAAAAAGTCAACCAATGTCAAAAACCAAGAAGTCAAAGTCAAAGGGACGAAAGACAAAGCGAAGAAATACTTAATGGGCACCCGTAACCCATCTAATGGGCAGGGCTGCCATTAAGCATTATTTCACAAACTTATATGACATAAGCTCTTATTAAAAGTCCAAACTAAAAAAACCATAATAACCGGCCAAAACCAAGCCCAAGAACCACTTAACTGTCATTTTTTAAACCCTAGACCCTTAATCCTTAACACTGTTAAGTCCTAAGTAGTGTGGGTGCAAACAAAAGTATTTACTTCAGGGGACAAAAATTGTCAAATGCCCTTATAACTTCTACACCACAACGGATTAAAGGCAAAGACAACTAATCACCTTGAGGGAACCATTCTTGCCAAATTAATATTATAATTTTAAAGTTAAAAAAGGGCGCCAAATTACTATTCATCATCCCGCACACATAAATTTCGTTGTTCTGGCTTTCCCTGCATAAACAAATCAAAATCTTTCACCCCACATTAAAAAACATCACCATCTACCTCTACCCCACCTTCATAAAAAGTCTTTTTTACCACCTTGCAATCCTAGAAATTCTCTAATGGTCAAGAGTTTAAAGATTTTTTTTTGATGGATGTGATTCAGTGAGTGGTTGAACAGAATAAGATTAATGGTAAAGATGAAGATTGGAATCTTCACAACCAAAAAACAACTAGACAGAGACCAAGAAGTTTTCGGCTTATCATATATTGGCTTATTTATTTTCATTGTTAACATAAACTAGAGTAGTGTCAAAACTTAGGAGTTAGTATTGTTTTCTTTCAATGTTTTAATTTATGTTTTTTAGTGTAACTTAGGAGTAGTATAGTTTTACTTTCAATGTTTTAATTTATGTTTTACGTCATTAATGAAATTTTAAGTTTATGCAAAAATTCTGTTTTAGGTACTAAGTTAATGTTATGGTTTTAAAATGTTTGTTAAGCTCTCACAAGCTCTTTCATTTTGTTTAAGTCTGTTTTACGAAGGAAAATTTAAACTATTAAGAAAAGTTCACCAAAAAGTAACCATTACCTTTGCTTATTGGAAAAGCTTTTGTTTGGAAGATAAGCTGGCCAAGGAAGAGCTTATGGGTGCTTAGATTTGCTTATTTATAAACTGGGTAGGATTTAGAGCTTATTAGGGTCATTTGTTCCTTGTTTTGAGCAAGGGAATAAGGTACACTCTTTTTTCCCATTTTTAGCTTACTTTTAAGCACTTGCTTATTTATGCTTATCTGTGCGTATTTGTGGATTAATTATGCTTAATTTGTCTTTATTATGCTTATTGAATTTAGTTTGATGCAAATTTTATTCTGTTTTAGCTTAAATGTTAATTTTTGGTCTCTTAAGGGGTGTTTGGCTTAGGAGTATTAACTTAAAGTAAATACTGCTATGCACTTGTCCAAAATCGGTTTTAGTGCATGATTAGTCAAGTTTTAATCAAATTTTAAGAAGTTTTCATGTTTTTCTATGCACACTTCCATTACTGTGAGTTTTCTAATTCTAAAACAGTCCAAGTTTTGATTTTAAGATTCAAGGTTTTAGAGTTGTGTTTTTAAGCTTATAATGCATTCAAAATGGATGAAATAATCTGTTTTTCAAAGTTTTTACACTATTTTGTTGGTTTTCTTAAGATTGGGTCAAAACAGGTTACTATGCAAGTATATGGGTCAGTTTTTAGTCAGCGTTAAAATTAAATTTGAGCTAGTTTAAGTTAGACTTAGAATTTAAGTTTGTTAGCATAGTTAGTTAGCTGTATGAGCTTGTGCTGGAAACAGTTTTCAAGGTCTAATAAGCTTATTTGATAAGCTGAATCTTGGGCTGCAAAAGGCCTTTGGGCTTGTTCTCTTTGTTCTTTAAAATCTCAAACCTGCTTATTTTTTTTCTTTCTAGCTTTTCTGCTTTTGCCTTTAGCTTATTTCAGTGGTTATTTGCTTGTTTAGGGTTAATTTAATTTAGTCTTAGCTTATTTAATTCTTGTTTTAGCTTTTGTGAGCCTATTGCTTAATATGGTTTAGTTCATAAGTCTTTAAAGTTTTAGCTTAACTAGTGCTTTTTCTGCTTATTTTCTTGGCTTAATTTTCGTTCACAAGTGCTTATTAGGTGTAGCATTTCACATGTTTTAACTTATTTGCTTTCTTTGTTGCTTATTAAGTCCAAAAAAGGCTTAACATTTAGCTTGTTGTCACTTAGTTAAAAAAGTCAAAACTGTTAACTTATTTGTGCTTAATTCCCAGCTTATTTTTAGGTTTTGAAAAAAGTTGTTTTTTTAAAAGTTTGTTAGTTTTGCTTATTTTACAAGTTTGCAAAAAGAAAATTAAAAAAAAATGTTTTCAAAAAAAGGAGAGGCATGGGGGTCGAACCCATGACCTCCCTCTTTACACATACACGTCCCACCTCAAACACACACTAACCAGCGGCACCAGTAGGGCCATCTGGTATAGTTTCACCCAATTTAATATATAAGTCCATTTTAGCCAGTTTTGCTTATAAACCATTCTCGGCTTATTTCTAGCTTATCCTAATAAGCTATTTAAGCCATTTCAATTTTCTTAGAATTTGCACACTTCAAGATACTTTCCATATTTTTTTAGATTTTTTTCTCTTCATTTAGTATTTTTAATTAATTTTTCTTTTTAAAACTGTTTTTAATTTATAAAAAATTATTAAAAAGTCAAAAAAATATAATTCTTTTTAAAAAAAATTTCCTTTATCATTTAGCATTTAGGAAAATTAAATTTGAAACCTTAGGGTTAAAATTTCATAATTTGGTTTTTTAAAGAACGGGTTTTGATCCCGTTCTCGTTTTTAGGTTTAAATCACTTGTTTGCTTTCGTTTTTAGGTTTACCTTATTCGTTTTTGCATTTTGTTAGTAGATTTAGTATCCCAAACCCAAATTTGTGATTATTCAAGCATAATTCCCTAACCAACACTCGATTTTCCATTCACGCCTCGTCGGGAAACGACCCGGGTAGCTTTTTAGGGTTTTGCTTTGGTTAAAAGCATTAATCTTTTAAAAAGCCTCTCAGAATACTTATCATATTATTATTGATTTTGATAATTCTTATTATATATATTTATATTCATATTTATATATATAGTAAAGGTATTATTTTAATAAATCAGTACTCAAATAATTAACTATGGTTAAAACAATAATGTACAAAAAGCGAGTACATACAAGGTAGGCTAAGGCAATTAGGGTGTAACGATTGGTTAAGGGTAAACAATGTTCTTCATTAATAATCTGGAGTCCACCAGAAAATTACGAGAACGGTGAAAAGGATAGGCTCGAAGGGTTGTACTAGAGAAATCCTGCACTAAAAATGAGTGCATGGCAAGGTGTAGGATAGTTATATGATCGAGGTGACCCTAGTAACAAATACATGTTTAAAACATGGGTTAATCCTAGTGCCTCCTATCTAGCAAATCCTAATACTCACTATGCGGTCTCGGGATGCATCACAAAAACAAATTCTAGAATTTAATATAACTACCGGTACACTCTCATATAATTTTAACCGATACCAATGCTCTAGAAAAGGCGACAAAATCACATATGCACGAACACATCCATGGACGCGACACATATGATTGCTCCGATCTTAACTCGAGAAAGGTAAAGGTAAAATTATCTTAGGTATCAAAAATGGATACTTGAATTCCTAAAGATCTAGGGACGAACCTCAAATTTTTGGGGTGAAATTTGAGTGGTAGGGTTTTTGTGCTAGTCATATAATTTATATCCATGAGACGCTAATAATACTCAGTTTTCGTCGGTATGTGTCATTAAAATTTTTAAATTTGGGTCAAAATTACCGTCTACGTTATGCTTCGGTATATTACACATCATTTTAAAAAACAAGCAAATGGAAATTAAAGAAATAGTTTCAAAGGCTTATTTCGCCCCTACACTTAACATGAACATTGTCCTTAATGTTCTTAAAAGTACCCGAATAAACGAATAAAAGGAAAAGAAAAAGAGGAAAAGAAACTAGTACTCCCCTGGTTTGCTTAATAATGGAGAAGAAACATATGATAACTGGCTAAATCGTCATCCAAGGATCGTCCACATGAAACTCTGAAGAACTTTCGGGTTTCTTCTCATCAAATATAACTTGTAAATCAAAGACAAAAACAACTACACCTGGCGTATAATCGGCGGGATAATGATATATACAACAAAACTTTTAGGATTGACTCTAAAAAAGCAGTAAAGATAGGGTGAATGTGTTAATGTAATCAAGGTTTTCTGCATGTTTTTAAGAAAATTACATATTATGAAAATTATGCAAAACTAATTTTTCAAAAATAATAAAAATTCGAATTTTCACAAGTCTGGAGACTTGACGCCGTCAGAAAAAATCCTGACGCCGTCTCCAGACACTGTGAAAAATTCACATTCTTTTTCTTGGAAAAATTTTCTGCACGCAATTCTATTAGTTATTTCCTGTAGAAATACTGCATAAAACTTGAGATTAATTATCACATGACACAAGACGCGAATTAATCTAAACAATTTATTTAATATGTTTGAAATGGTTCTTATAAACCGGATATTTTCCCCTACACTTATTTGATGCTGATGTTGTCGTTGTGTGGTGTTTATTTATGATAGTTCAAGTTTTAAATTTATATTTTGCCGACTTAACAAAAAACGACACTTTAACGGGCAGTGTACCCGATCGGTGGTAGATTCGTGGTAAGTAGGGTGTCGAACACTTGAAGCGAGGTTAAATCTCTTAATTTATTTATATTTTGGTTATCTAATCTATGTTAGTTCTAATCTATTCTAAACCTATGCCAGTCCTAATCCTAATTCTGTCATAACCCGTAAATTTCCGATCAATATTTTAGCCGTTTCCGTTTGGTAATTTGAAAATTTTAATGTTTCGTTTAAATTTTTACGTTTAACCGGGAAGTTGTTCCGTTATTTACTGAAAATCATTGCCAGAAGCGATCCGTGCATCCAATCATCGTAGTCTTTCGTCAGTAGACGCGTTTTTACGTTTTTAATTGATATTTAAAATTTCAAAAATTTTCGTGAAGTCGTTATTCATTTTCGTTATTCGCGTGTTCCGGATATAGTTAATAACTTATACTTGTGCATGAAACCTTGAAATTAAATCAAATGAGAGCACTATGTTCCTAGAATGTTGGAGACCAAATTGGTCCCCCCCCCCTATGCTAAACCGAAAACAACAAAACCATACACCTTTGAAGTCATTTTTTTTCAATTTAAAACCTCTAAACAAGTCCCATCAACTGCAGTAGTACATGTCATTTCTTTTTCCTAATTTGGGAGAAAAATCAAATATGGTCCCTACTTTTTCCCCTTCTTGCCCACGCCAAAACCCCACACAATTTTACTTACATCCTAAGCATCCAATGTCCTATATATCATTCACCAACACACATTCATTAATTCATTTCTCATCACTTTCTCACACTAGAAAAATAAACACACACATCCTCTTTCCCTCTCCTCTCTTGTTCGATGTAACATCCGAGAATTTTTGAAATTTTGAATGACGATTTTATCCTTTGACTTTTAGGGTCTGACTTGACTTTTTGACTTTTGGTCTTTTATTTTCACCTAAAAGCGATTACCGCGTAACCGGTAATTTTTCGGAACATATTTAAAGGAGATATATGTTATTCCTAGGTTGATTTATCAAAAACGAGCAACTAAATCACGTTTTCATTATTCGGACTCTAAAGCAATTTGATGTAAAACGACATTCCTGACAACTTTTTAGTTTTGACCGAGACCCGAAAACAGTCAGAAGGTGACTGAAATGCCCTCGCAAGATTTAGAAACGGGAAAATAATTAAATTACATTTAATTATCATTTTTATTAAATAAAAATATTTAATAAATTAGTCATCATTTTATTCGAAAACGTTTGTTGATAACGCGAATATACGGGTTAAAAGTTTATTTCTATTTTTTACTTTTGAACGAGACGTAACCGGTTCACCAAATAAATAACGAATAATTTTTATAAATGTTATAAAAATATTTATGAGATATTATCAAATAAATACTCATTTTTATCAGAAAAATGATTTGGAAAACAATGGCGCAAGTTTCGTATTTTGAAACATCCGTTAAGTCACTCAAACGAGTCCCGAACCAATATTCTATAAAAGTTTCCCCAAACGTTACACCTTTGGTCCCTGTGAAACATTTATAAAATTCACCCTCAAGTTTTTAACACTTGTCACAAATTTTAAAACTTTTTATATAAATATAAAAGTTTTATTAAATTTTCATTTCCATCTCAAATTATACACACACACATTTATATTACTCTCTCCCTCCCTCAAAAATTCCGGCAGCCCTCCCCCGCCGCCGGATTCCGGCCACCGCCACCTTTTCCGGCCAACCGCCGCCGAAAAACTTTTCCGGCGAGTCCAAAAGTGTTTCTCGTTGCCCGATCTACCCGATCCCCTAGATCACGCGCCTCCACCGCCATTGTCACCCCACGACAGCCACCCCATCATGTCACCATCATCACCCCGCCACCCCCTTTTTCTTGGGCTGCTACCCCACGACAGCCCCGCTGCCATCAACCACCACCTTCAACGCCACGCACCACCAACCCACTCTATCTCTACTCCACCCACGTCACCACCAACATCACCGTCACCATCACCACCACTGTCAACCGCCACCCCAAGGGTGCGTGTGGTTTCTCAGCCGCACCCCTAGGGTGCGTGTGGTTTATATTTTCACCACCATGGTGCGTTTGGTTTGTGGTTTTTACCAGTTAGGGTGCGTTTGGATTTTTCTTAAACACCCAAAGGGGTGCGTTGGTTTAAGAAAAACCATCCACAAGGGTGCGTTTTGGTTTGTAAAACAACAAATGGGTGCGTAGGGTTTTGTGAACAGCTAGGGTCCGTTTGGTTTTCACCAGTTAGGGTGCGGTTGGTATTAAGGACGAAAAAAGGTGTGTTTGTTCGGGTTATTAATCATCAGGGGTGGGTTCGGTTTGGTTTGTCTCGCATCCAAATAGGTGCGTCTGGTTTGCTGTTTTAAAACAGCCGAACGGGTGCGTTTGGTTGTTATGTGGCACCAAGGGGTGCGTTTGGTTTTTCTATCTCGCACCAGGGTCCGTTTGGCTTAGTAGAAAACAACTAGGGGTGCGTTTGGTTGGGGCAGAAATCACCAAGGGGCGTTTGGTTCTCGACAGCCACCGCATCGGGTGCGTTTGTTTTGGTCATCCACCCCAAAAAGGGATGCTACTGGTTTGGTATTAGCACCTAGGGTGCGTCGGTTTTGGTTAAAAATCCACAATAAGGGTGCTTTTGGATTGGGCGGAAATGGAATTAGGGTATGTTTGGTTTGGATAGAAACACACAAGGAGTGTGTTTGGGTTAGCGAAACAACAAAAAGGGTACGTTTGGTTCATGTAAAACGGTGAATAAATATAACATAAGGTTTTAAAGTTATTAAAACCGGATATATATGATGGTGGCTAAATGGTTAAATAAATACGATATTTATTAGTTTGTGAGTTTAGATATAATAACGTGAATATATATGTTATATCTGAAACAAGCGGGAGTTGGAAAAATGGAAACACTAATAAATTGCAAGATATATTGAATAAGAGAAAACGTTGAGTTTTGCGAAAAAGGAAAACATTATAAAACGGAAAAGTCATGACGAAATATATATAAATTTTATTTTATATATTTATTTATGATTCACCAAAACTGCTATTATTTTAGAAACCGATAAAGGGACTAAAGTTATATTTTAAAAGTATATTAAAATATAACTATACAATAACCTAAGCAACGAACGAAAACTATACTTGTACAATGAGACAACTATTTTAGACACGACCTGTCGAGGAAACGAAATACAAACTTATAAAATATTATTTTATATTTTATAATTATCAGCTAGTAGATAACATAGTAATTGTTGTAAAAGCTTTATAAACATCGTTTAACTTAATTGGTAATCTTAAAACGAACGATTACGTTTATACAGGAACTTTTTATTTAAATTAAGTGATGATTTCAGAAAACGGGTCAAACTTATTGGTTTAATTATTTTACTCACACTTATTATATAATACTTGCAAAGTATTATATACTTTTCAGAAATCTTTGGATTGTTGTCTTTGTTATATAATTCACGGTATGAATTATATAAGAGTTATTTTTCATATGTAATATATAAAGAATATATTACGTACTTTACGTTCACTTTTCAATTTATTTATTTAACCAACCACCAAACTATTACAACTTGAAATCTAAATCTTTTGTCAACGTGTCGCGTTGACGTAACCATTCATCGGGAAACCCAAATACATTATCCTAGGCTAGTGGGATTTAGCCGTTAAGATTAGCTGCAACTTCTTGATCGAGCCGCTTCGTCTTCCGTTCGTATTGTGCATATTAGATGCCTATCTGTCAATCGTTCTACATCATCGAGGTGAGTTCATAGCCCCACGTTTTACATGTTTTATATATATTTTTGGGGTGAGAACATGCTTGTTTACAAATGCATTTACCTGATTGTTTACAAATTGGTATACACACTTATTTATATATCTCGCGATGAGATACAATACTTGGTTTACTTGTTGGACGTAAACACATACTTGACTTTTACTCGAATGATTACGGATTAGCTTAGGTTGCATGAACTGTAAATCACTTGGAGGGTGAGCGCGAATGTTATAAAATAGATCTATTCGGGATTGACAATCCCCGTTCGGGTGACTAGCTATCACCGGGAACGAACGTTATAGCATGTCGGATTTAAGGTGGAATTCTATAATGGTGCCTTGAATAAGGTGGAATACTATAATGGTGCCTTGAATAAGGTGGAATACAATCACTGTGCCTTGAATAAAGTGGCATATATATAAGTCTACGTCGCAGTTTCATGAACTTAGAGTAATTGTAATCATTGTTTTATACTCACATGGATATTTACTGTGCCTTGAATAAAGTGGCAATACATACTTGAAACATTTTGGTGACATTAAATTGGTCATGCATTCTTTATAAATCTTTGGGATAAGATTGGTACTTTTGGTGACATAAAATGTGTCTTGCATTCTTTATAAATCTTTGGGATTTTTACATGGTACTGTGATGACACAGTGGACAAATACATTCATTTGAAACTTACATTCATATTTGAACTAACCTATGAACTCACCAACTTTAATGTTGACACTTTTAAGCATGTTTTTCTCAGGTGAATTAGATGCTTGGATTATTTGATGTGCATTGGAGTCTTTACATTCAAGTTTTTCATGGTGATGCAATTATGGGACAACTATTATTTTGATTTCAGAAAATCAACGAGATTGTTTTACAAACGACACATTTAGAGGTCGTTCTCTAGTATCTAGCGCTGTGTATTATGAAGTAGCACCCCATGTGGTATTCCGCTGCGTTGTCATATTTTTGGGGGTGTTACACATTTGATGCAACAAGATGGCTAGATAGAAACCTCATTCGTCTCTGTTCTAAATTTGGTGACTACCGAAAAGATGATCTAACTTCATTTGCCTTAAACCCTTGTTTTTCGTTGTTCCCTCTGTTTATGTTCAATCTTCGAAGATCACAATTTGTGCAGGTAAATACACATCAGTTATAACTTCAGTCGCATGTTCAGTCATTAAAACTTCTATCCACTTCATACCAGATGTAAACAGTTTCAGGTTAAAACAAGTGAAATTTAGGTGCCGGACACCTAACAACATGCTTTCTTCGAAAATTTTGAAATGTAGTAATCTGTCAAAATTTATGATAAAAGTGATTGTTAGTCTGAGGAATAATCTTATTTTCTGAATAAAATGGTTTAGGAGGTTTTGTTATTACTCATTTGACCAGCTGAGCGACTTTCTCATTTGACTTGTTTCCTTTTAGAAAGAAAAAAATTGCTTTTTGCCCCTTAGATCTAAAACGTGACCCGAATTGACCCATTAATCATAGTACTGTATATCTTCTGATTATGTCTTCTTTTTCTTTATTTGTTTACTTTCATAACAGGTATTTAATAATAGTCCAGACGAGACTGCTTATTTCCGTATAATGCTTAACCGGGAGAGCATAACAAATGCGGTTGTCATGATCCAACCTTCGTTAATATCATATTCGTTTAATTCACTGCCTTCACCTGCATTGCTTGACGTAGCATCCATTTCAACTGATTAGACATACAGCAAGTTATCAGACATTTCCATATTTGACGGTTTTGTAAGTTAATGTAGGGATTATGTCTATTGTGTATCGAATTTCTAAGGTTATATGGTGAGTTTAGTCCCGGAGGAGTTTAAAATGAAAATATATTGTCTTTGGTTCAGTTTCCGGGATACATCAAGTGTACACTTATACAGATGTCAAACCCTTATTTTGCTTTCAGAATGTGCCTTTGGTTTAAAGTCAGATTTTCGCAACATTTATACAGATGTTGTTGGACGATTAAGTCCAACAAACCTTGAAAGCTAGCGCGGAATATAGACTCAAAGAAAACACACACGTGACCCCAAACGTTACATTGTATTAATTAACGAATGAGCAAAGAGTAATGTACGCACACGTTATACCCTCGTACCAAACCTTTATTAAATCCCTAATAAAGCTATTACAACCAGAAAGAAGAATGAATAACTAGCATCCCCCCTCATCCCTATTTATAGAGATGAGGGGGTAGAAAACTTTTCTAAATCAAATAGAAAACATCCTAGTTATAATCTATTCCTAATCTAAATTACAATGTACACTTAACCCCCTAACCTATGTTAAGTTTACTCCTAATATCCTACAATTTCCACCTTAGGAGTAATACTTAAACATAACCGATACTCTATCTTTTCCTCGTGCTGGAACCTCGAATTGGGGACCACCTTGTCGACCAGGCATTGTACTTCAGTAATTTTCCTAGATTAGCTTTCATAGACTCCTTCACTTTCTTCTTTCCAGCAACATTACCGTCTGCACCCTCTTGCTCAGGTACTCCGGTTACCGTAATGTTTGCGCCCACCTTTATACCAAGGTGTACATTTTCATGCTCCTTTACCAAGCAGTCCGTGTTTGTCTTCTCTTCGGGTTGCTTGTCCCCTAACCGTCTTTGAGCCACTGCAGTATCATCGTTACTAACCAGAAAAACCTCAGCTTTACGATCCCCTTGAGCTCCTTGCAGTTCCACCTCAAACCAAATACGTTTTTCATCTTGTACTCCATAGAATCCTGTTTCAACACCAGGACCAAGTTGTTTGAACCCAACTTGTTTGTGACCAAGTTGTTTGAACCCAACTTGTTTGGAACCAAGTTGCTTTAATCCAACTTCTATAAAAACTAAGTAAAAACAATTGCTCACCACCATTTTCGCCATCGCTAAATGTATAAAACAAATCTTTATCCAAACTCTCTTTCACCGATCCTCCTTGACTAGTTCCGCTGTCTGAAAATTCAGTAACAGCATCATGTGAAAAAAACTCATCTTCAGATCCACTCCACTGATACTTGCCCTGAGCCCATCACTACCGCCAATGCTCGTCTTCTTCTCGATCTTTTGACCTTAAGCACACAAATTTGACAGCATTAACAACAACCCAATAACAAATTTAGTACGAAAAACAGAATATCACTTGGGATCTTTTTTTTTTCAATCTCAGTACCTTAAAGCACACAAACTTGACGAAATTACCAACCTAATAACACATTTAGTACCAAAACATAAAATCTCACTCCTGTGTCGTTTTTTTAATCTCGGGCCCTTGAAGGACGCAACTTTAACAAAATCAACAACACCCCAACAAAAAATTACTAAAAAAGCATACTATCCCACTTGGGATCATTTTTTAAGTCTCGAGACCTTAAAGCACACAAAACTAACAACTACCCAATGACAAGTTTAATTACAAACATGAAGGGATTATGTCTATTGTGTATCGAATTTCTAAGGTTATATGGTGAGTTTAGTCCTGGAGGAGTTTAAAATGATTATATATTGTCTTTGGTTCAGTTTTCAGGATACATAAAGTGTACACTTATACAAATGTCAAACCCTTATTTTGCTTTAAGAATGTGCTTTTGGTTTAAAGTCAGATTTTCACAACATTTATGCAGATGGCAAACCCTTATTTTACACCTAAAGATCAAAAGCTATCTGTGAACCAAAGCTCAACTATCCAGGCATGTCTAGCTTCGGCTTTTGGCCTAACGGCGTTAAAAAGATAAGTTCAAAATTCTTTAAAAAAATCCAGAGTATAAACAAAGCACAAAACACCTAATAGATTCAACATTTACTATGCAAACACAATTCTGAGTACAAATCAAGAATTCTATATCGCTTATAGATAATATATACAAAATAAGAAACTAGCACGGTTTTAGTAATGAGTTATACCAGTCTAGCAAACTGTACAATAGCATTATTGAATCCGCATCACCTTCGAGTCAACAACGTCTAACGAAGAACAAAATAGGACCCATGAGCTAACACCCTTCAATTTCTTCCGCCCTTTCTTACCATCCTCGATAAGTTTTGGTGGTGACATCGGATCACCCTCCTTATCATTCACAGCCTCATCTTTTTTAGCCACATGATCTGTTTTTTTAGCACTTGGTGATTTAGCTAAACAACATACAAATGGGACCCATGATCTAACACGCTTCACTTTCTTCCGCCCTTTCTTACCATCCTCGATACCCTCCTTATCATTCACAGCCTCTTTTTTAGCCGCGTGATCTGTTTTTTTAGCACTTGGTGATTTAGCTAAACAGCATACAAATGGGACCCATGGTCTAACACGCTTCACTTTCTTCCGCCCTTTCTTACCATCCTCGATACCCTCCTTATAATTCACAGCCTCATCTTTTTTAGCCGCATGATCTGTTTTTTTAGCACTTGGTGATTCAGCTTCACCGAGCGTTGACTTTTTCGCTTCTGTAATGTTCATATAAATTGAGTAAATCTAATACAAAAACTACAGATCTATAAAAACTATCAAGTAAAAACAGTTGCTCACCACCATTTTCGCCATCGCTAAATGAATAAAACAAATCTTCCAAACTCTTTTTCACCGATCCTCCTTGACTAGTTCCGCTGTCTGAAAATTCAGTAACAGCATCTGAAAAAAACTCTTCAGATCCACTGATACTTGCCCTGAGCCCATCACTACCGTCAATGCTCGTCTTCTTCTCGATCTTTGGACCTGAAGCACACAAATTTTACAGCATTAACAACCCAATAACAAATTTAGTACAAAACAGAATATCACTTAACTTAAAGCACACAAACTTAACGAAATTAACAACTACCTGATAACGCATTTAGTACCAAAACATAAAGCTCAGTTTCAGATACTTCTTCTGGACACTGAGTATCGAGTTTGTTAACCACTTCCTGAATGTGTTCACCAAGATCCTCTTTTTCGATAGAAACTGAAACTTTTTTATCAGTTTCGGACACTTCTTCTGGAACAAGTTCACGATCAGATTCAATCTTTTCAATCTTAATTTCGTCGACGATTCCCTCAACCCTTGGTTCGATTTCAGACTCTTTTACGACTTCCGGAGCAACTTCATGATCCAATTCAATCTTATCATTGTTAACTTCGGATTCCTTAACGGCTTCTGATTCAATCTTCTCGCAAACTTCCTGTTTAATATTATCATCGTCTTGACCGACAATTAGAGAAACATCAGGGGTCGTTTTAGTCACCTCTGAATCTTTAGCTTCTTGGTTAATAAGTTCAGAGGTTAGACTTTCTTCAACATTTTCCACCGCTCCATCTTTGACCAATCCATCGGCACAATTCCCATCAGTCTCGGTCAACTCAAGCTTTTCAGTAACTTCAAGGGCGTTTAACACCTCATTAGTACCTACAGATAACAAGACCAAACTCCCATAAGAGAACTTGAACAACATGTTTAAGATTTACATGAATCAATCTAATATAGCTATAGGGGTGTTTGGCATTGCGTTTTGGAAATGTTTATTGTGATACGGAATAACCAAGATCACATAAGCTTTGTGACTTAAAAAGACACTACTACTTGCATAACTACTTTCAAATCGCAAAGTCAAACGCCTCTATAATTAATCGATAATGGGTATTCGAGTATAACAATACCCATGTTAAAAAATTTGGCTAATTTGGTGGAAAAAACTAGAAAAGTCACAAAAATTTTGAAAAAATTGTGCTAGATTTTTAAACCAAAAAAGAAAAAAAGTCAAACAAAAGTCAATAAACACATTAATGGGTTGAATCAACAATGGTGATTCAAATATAACAATACCCATGTTATAAAGTTGGTTAATTTAGTGAAAAATCATGAAAAATTTTCAAAAACTGCTAAGTTTACTATTAAAATTCGAACACAAAAACACCCATGTTAAAAAGTTGGTTAATTTAGTATAAAAACACTAAAATAAATATAAAAAAAATCATAACAGTACTAACAAAAACAAGACATACTTGATTTAGTGTAAAAACATGAAAATACTAAACAATTTTATTTTTTTAAAGTTCAAAGTAGTAGTAACAAAATCTTAAGACATACCCATTTTCTAATACAGAAAACCCATAAAGAAAATATAATCAGAAGTGCAAATAATGTGTTAAATCTATAATGGGTCATTTTACAAAGTGACACAAATTAGCGTAAAAAAAGGTATGAATAAAGAGAAACGATGTTTCTTACTGCGTAATGTTCCTGCATATCCTTCTTCTACTGGCGGTCCAGCTGAAAAGAGATGCTTGTAATATGTTTGCATGCGTTGGAAGATGTGTTGGAAGAAAATGTAAGAGGATATAGCGGTGCTCATGAAAAAAACGAAGTAAAGTAAACATGAGAGGAAGCTGTTGGTATGTGTGATCTCCATCGAAGATTGATTTGTGTGAAGATCAAGAAAGAAAACTAAGAAAAAAGTGAGAAGATAGGGTGTATATATACTATTATTATTAGGGTTTGTGGGTTTAAACCCACCATCCTTAAAAGCCTGTGAAGTTTAACATGGAATGATATCTTCTCAAAAAAAAAGATCATAGAGAATGGTATCTTCTCCTAAAATTGGTAATGATCTTACTGCATGCCATTGTACTCGATGCCAGCTTCTTTCTTTGGTGGCAAAACCATAAAATTGGTAATGATCTTAGTGCCATTAAAAATCTATTGTGGGTTAATATTTTTCATCTCTTTTAAGATACCCGTGACGGGTCTTTTATTGTGTTGTAAACACCAATGTTTTGAAACCCGGTTCGACCCGGCTGGTTCAACCGGCTCCAGTCGAATAAAAGGGTCAAATTAAACTGGTTTTTATATTTTCAAAACCCGGTTAGACACGTCGGGTTTGAAGTGACCGGGGTCAACCCAGTTCTCGAGACCCGGCCGGGTTTTGAATTTTTTTTGTGTTTTTTTACACATAAAGCAAATTAATTATATATACTTGCAATGTAATTTTATTTTTACATATTATATTTGTTAGTAAATGGGTTTTAAGCTTAATATATTGAATATACATGATTTACATATATACTTATTTTTATCATTGCAAATATTTATATTTTTTGGAAGATCGAGTTGAACCAGCTGATTGTGACTCATGTGGACCGGACCAAAGCAGAAAACATGTAGAACTAAATACAACATTTTCTAACATGGTATTGACATTAGTCTTAATTTCGTTGCGTAACACTATTGCGTACCACTATTGTTTTGGTATGATGTATAAATGTGAAGAACATGTGTAACTATTCGTTTAATGGTATCAATGGTTATACCAATGTAATGTGTTTGATATAATTTTATCAAATGGGATTATGTCTATTGTGTATCGAAATTCTGAGGTTATATGATGAGTTTATGTCCCGAGGGAGTTTAAAAATGAAAGAAAATATCGTATTTGGTTCAGTTTTCGGGCTCTTGTTTTGATACATCAAATTTACACTTAAATGTTTGCTTTCAGAATGTGCTTTTGGTTTGAAGTCAGATTTTACTTAAATGGCGTCGGTTCATAATGTAGTTTTGGTTTTTTCCAGAATCTGTGGTGATCGGCATTAAGTTCTATTTCAGTTTAGTATTATAGCAAATTCTTAAACGACAAAACCCGTATTTGGTTTCTGGGTTGGGACTATACCGGTTTTATACTACGTAGCTAAAGATGTCAGTTTGCTTGCGGTATTATCATAAGCGTTTTAGTTGGTACGGTTTTGTATACATTAGTTCAGTTCCACTCTTAAACAGATGTGAAACCTTATTTTGCACATATAGATACAGCTAACTGTGAACCAAAGCTCAACTATTCAGGTATGTCTAGCTTCGGCTTTTTGGCCTAACGGCGTTTAAAATTCTTACAAAAAATCCAGAGTGTAAACAAAGCACAAAACACCTAATAGATTCAACATTTACTATGCAAACACAATTCTGAGTACAAATCAAGAATTCTATATCACTTATAGAGAAACAATCTTTTTTCATCTACTATAGAAAATATACAAAATAAGAAACTTAGCACGGTATTAGCAATGAGTTGTACCGGTCTAGCAAACTGTTCAAGCATCACCTTCTAGTTAACAACGTTTACCGAAGAACAGCAGCCAAATGGGACCCATGATCTAACACCCTTTACTTTCTTCCGCTCTTTCTTACCATCCTCGATAAGTTTTGGTGGTGACATCGGATCACCCTCCTTATCATTCACGGCCTCATCTTTTTTAGCCACAGAATCCGTTTTTTTAACACTTGGTGATTTAGCTTCGCCGAGCAGATTCTTTAGTGCCGTTGACTTTTTCGCTTCTGATTCATTGTTGACTTTGGTTAAATCTTCAGGGCTTGGTTCTTGTTTAGAGTCTTTCACTTCGGGTTCCACTAGACAATCTGCTGTAACCGGCTTTGGGGCGTTGACTTTTGGTTTTTCAGTAGATTCAGCATCAACTGACGCAGTAGAGAGCACTGTAGCAACATATACAAATAAATAATAAATTGATTTGAGCAAAATGATGATATCAACTGAAAGAAACAAAAACGGTGGTTATGTGGCTGAAAGAAACAAATGATGATATCGACTGAAAGACACAAAAACGGTGATATCGACTGTTAAGTCTATTGAGAAACCTCTAAAATTTGGTACTAAAGGTGTGGAGACTCTTGTTGTCGGCAAAGGCGTGTTTTCTTGTTAGAAATAACTTTCACCTAGGCCGCCTAAGCTATTGGATATAACCCGGTTAGGCGTAAGAAAGTTGTTAAAATGTTAAATGCTAAAAGAAAATGATGAAGGTAGTGAAAAATTTAGTACTAATGCGGCTCATTTGATGCTAGTAGTGGTTCGGAATTGGGGATGGGATCATTTGGCTTGATAGATTCTGAAAAAAATAATCTTCAAAATGAGTCGACAATGTGATTACTAACAAGTCGAACCAGAATCGTTTTAAAGATTCTTTTTATGAAACCAAAATCTATCAAGCCCGATGAGAACCCGACCCTAATACCAAACCACCTACTAGCATCGAATGAGCCGCTATCATTACTAACTTTTCCACTATTTTCATCATTTTCCTTAAAATATAACATCCTCCTACGCCTATTCGGGTTATATCTAGAGCTTATGCGGCCTAGATGGAAATGTTTTTCAAACAGGAACATACGGTTTCAAAACAATCCCATCTTCCGCACCAATAACAAGAAATTCACAACTTTTAATTACCATAACTAGAGGATCTCCTCAATAGACTAGTTTTTTGAACGACATCACCGTTTTTGCTTCTTTTTATTTCTTTCAGTAAATATCTTCTTTTTATTAGTAATATCATAAGCTTTAGATTGCTTAAGATGAAGGGAGAAGTGAATATGTAGTCGTTATCTACCTAAGTTAGGTATAAAACCATTACATCACATTGTTTCGAATATATCAAAAGTTCAAAACTACATCAAGTTTGATGAAAGAATATCAAAATGAGCTTATATAACTTTTCTTTATGATTTCAATTAAGAAAAAGATGTAGTTTTATATTGTTATTCATCAGTTCTAATAATATTAACAAAGTTAATAAGTAAAATCAAATAGAAAATATAAAAATGTAATAATTGCATTTTCTTAAACTCTCGCGAGAAATATGTGAGTTGAAAGAAGAGTCAAAGATATCATCCTCAGGCCATCGATGGAGAATCGAAGATGCGAGTAACTACCATTATTAGAAGATGGTTAGAGAGTTCCGCTATCACAGAGGTAATAGATATAAATGTTTTAGGTGCTCTTTGTGTAGCCCTAACACTATATATCCTTTTAGTTTGGTGTCTCGGGATGGTGACCATTTATGATATGTTCTCGGGTTTGAGAAAAAAGGAAAAGAAAGTGTCTTCTTTTAGCTCTGGATATTCCATTTCAACATCTATAATCCGGTCATCCAGTTTACTTTGAAATCCTATCAGTTGGTATAGTTTTGATCAAAATAACTTGTTTTTTTTACAGGAATTGGTGCAAGGTTTTGACCAAGAGGCCGCTGTTGTGGTAATGTCCAGATTTACCTCGTATAAAATGGAAATGGAGGTACTAAATCAATAACAATACCAACCAATAAACCTAACTATGTATGCTTATTATATCTTATATTTCTAATGGAATTATGATAATTACACGAGTCATTTTGTAACATCCGAGAATTTTCGGAATTTTAAAGGAGATATAAGTTATTCCTAGGTTGAATTATCAAAAACGAGTAGCTAAATCACGTTTTCGTTATTCGGACTCTAAAGCAATTTGATGTAAAACGACATTCCTGACAACTTTTTAGTTTTGACCGAGACCCGAAAACAGTCAGAAGGTGACTGAAATGCCCTCGCAAGATTTAGAAACGAGAAAATAATTAAATTATAATTAATTTACACTTTTTATTAAATGAAAATATTTAATAAATTAGTCATCATTTTATTCAGTAACGTTTGTTGATAACGCAAATATACGGGTTAAAAATTTATTTCTATTTTTACTTTTGAACGAGACGTAACCGGTTCACCAAATAAATAACGAACATTTTTATAAATGTTATAAAAATGTTTACGAAATATTATCAAATAAATACTCATTTTTATCAGAAAAATGATTTGGAAAACAATGGCGCAAGTTTCGTAACTTGAATCATTCGATAAGTCGCTCAAATGAGTCCCGAACCAATATTTTATAAAAGTTTCTTAACAAGTTACATATTTAGTCCCTCAAGAAATTAACACATGCCACTTTGATTTAAAAGTTTTAATATAAATATAAAAACTTTTACAATATTTCATTTCCATCTCAAAATTTACACACATACATATATAACTCTCTCTCTTCTCTCCCAATTATCCGGCCACCTTTTTCCGGCCAGCCACCGCCGGCCACCACCTCCGGCCACCGGAAAACTTTTCCGGTGACTTTTCCGGCCAACTCCAAAAACACTCCTCGTGACCCGATCTAACCGATCCCCTATGTCACTCTCCCCCACTCGCGACTCCACACCACCACTGCCACCGCCACCGCCACCCTCTCGCTGCCATCATCATCTTCGCACCATCATCATCCTCACCAACACCTCGTCACCAACACGCCACCACCACAGCCACCAATAGGGGTGCGTTCGGTTTTGTTCTTGGCCCAAGAGGGGTGCGTGTGGGTTGGGTTTAGCACCGGATAGGGTGCGTTTGGTTTTCAGCAGAAAAGGGGTGCGTCCGGTGTGGTTTTAAGCACCAAATAGGGTGCGTTTTATGTTGTAAAACAGCCCAGGGGTGTTTGTTTGTTCGGTGGCAGAAAGCCACAAAAAAAGAGGGGGGGTGCTCGTGTTGTGGTTTAACCGAAACACCACCAAGGGGTGTTCGTTTCTGTGGCAGCCGACACCGAGGGTGCGTTTGGTCCGGGTTGAAGCCACCACGACCCACAAGGGTGCGTGGGGTGTCGGGTCAAACCACCAGCGGGTGCGTTTGTTTGTTTTCACAAATTAGGGTGCGTTGGTTCGGTTCAAGTAGAATTAGGGTGTGTGTTGTGTATTGAAAGAAATAACAGAATAGGGTGTCGGGTTGTGGGTTAACAACCGACGACGGGGTGTCGGGTTAGGCTGTGGGACAGCCGGGGCGTCGGGTTGTTTGGTCGGGTTTGGTTTGCAACTGAAATGGGTGCGTTTGATATTGTGACACCGAAACGGGTGAGTTTGATTGTGTTGACACCTAAAAAGGGTGCGTTTAATTTAAAAGTATTCGATTATTTCGTTTATATTATCGATAAAATGTATATGTGATGAAATCTGTTTAAACTTGCGACGTCTAAGTAAAATGTGATATTAATATTTAAAACGGGATTGATAATAATGTATAAGCGATACTAGATATAGTTTAGACGAGTTTTGAACTAAAAACGGACTTTGGCGCGTTTTGTAACGAATAATTAAGAGCAGAAAACGGAACATGGGATTCGGGATTCGAGATTTTGAAAAGATCGATTTTGGTTTACAAAATATAATGAATTATATTTTTATGGACGTTTAGACATAAAACGGGACTTGTAACTCTCAATAACGAAGAAACTGGAGTGAAATCGTATAACACTTTAAATAGAAAAAATAAGTTATTTTTAATGATATTTAAATCAGACAGATCTAATAATTAAACTGAATTGAGCACTTTCGAGTCCGTTTTGCTCTTCCGGCTAATACACGAAGTTTGTTCATAATGACATTTTACATGCCGTGAGGATTGTCCATGTTTAAAATTAAGATAAAAGTCGGGCAAAACTAAAGGTCGGTTAATATATTATTTCAATTAATTATTTTAAGAACATTGTTCGGTCCTAAAAACGAAGAGTCTAAAAATAGTAACTTTCGGTAAATATTCGACATAAGCTATGATTTGACAGAAAATAGTATATAGATCATATAATATACTAAGGGTTAGGTTTAAAGAAGCCAAGTAGAATTCTCATCACATGTATATATGTATGTATACATTATTAAAAATAATATGAATTCGTCCGTTACGATGTAAGCATCGTTGATCGTATTTAATACGTTATAAATAGAGCACATAATTAAAGGTCGTAAGCCGAGATCGTTGCAGATACGGTTGTGATTATATTAGATTATTTGATCGTGGTCTTTGATCAAGGTAGTTTTATAGCCCCATGGTCCGCCTTCCTGTTTTACTTATAATTTTGGGTGAGAACATGCTTGTTTACAAATGCATTTACAGGATTGTTTACAAATTGGTTTACATACTCATTTACATATCTCGCGAGGAGATACAATACTTGGTTTAATTTTTGAACGTAAACACATTCTATACTTTTATGATTATGGATTAGCTTAAGTTGCATGAACTGTTAATTACTCGGAGGGTAAGCGCGAATGTTATAAGATAGATTTATTTGGGATTGACAATCCCCGTTCGGGTGACTAGCTATCACTGGGAATGAACGTTATACCATGTCGGATTATGATTTGATTGGCGCCTGTAGGGCCAACAATCATTACTGCCCGGGTGTTCTTGGAGGGAACACCCATGAGGGGAACACATTATTTTTATTACTGCCCGGGTGTTCTTGGAGGGAACACCTACGATGGGTACATTCTTACGGTGCCTTGAATAAAGTGGCATGCATACAAGTCTACGTCGCAGTTTTATAAATCTAGAGTAATCGTAATCATTGTTTTATACTCACACGAATATTTACTATGCCTTGAACAAAGTGGCAATACATACTTGAAACATTTTGGTGACATTAAATTGGTCATGCATTCTTTATAAATCTTTGGGATAAGATTGGTACTTTTGGTGACATAAAATGTGTCGTGCATTCTTTATAAATCTTTGGGATTTTTACATGGTACTGTGATGATACAGTGGACAAATACATTCAGTTGAAACTTACATTCATATTTAAACTAATCTATGAACTCACCAACTTTAATGTTGACACTTTTAAGCATGTTTTTCTCAGGTGAATTAGATGCTTGGATTATTTGATGTGCATTGGAGTCTTTACATTCAAGTTTTTCTTGGTGATGCAATTATGGGACAACTATTATTTTGATTTCAGAAAATCAACGAGATTGTTTTACAAATGACACATTTAGAGGTCGTTCTCTTGTATCTAGCGCTGTGTATTATGAAGTAGCACCCCATGTGGTATTCCGCTGCGTTGTCATATTTTTGGGGGTGTTACACATTTGATGCAACAAGATGGCTAGATAGAAACCTCATTCGTCTCTGTTCTAAATTTGGTGACTACCGAAAAGATGATCCAACTTCATTTGCCTTAAACCCTTGTTTTTTGTTGTTCCCTCTGTTTATGTTCAATCTTCGAAGATCATAATTTGTGCAGGTAAATACACATCAGTTATAACTTCATTCGCATGTTTAGTCATTAAAACTTCTATCCACTTCATACCAGATGTAAACAGGTTCAGGTTAAAACAAGTGAAATTTAGGTGCCGGACACCTAACAACATGCTTTCTTCGAAAATTTTGAAATGTAGTAATCGGTCAAAATTTATGATAAAAGTGATTGTTAGTCTGAGGAATAATCTTATTTTCTAAATAAAATGGTTTAGGAGGTTTTGTTATTACTCATTTGACCACCTGAGCGACTTTCTCATTTGACTTGTTTCCTTTTAGAAAGAAAAAAAAATTGCTTTTTGCCCCTTAGATGTAAAACGTGACCCGAATTGACCCATTAATCATAGTACTGTATATCTTCTGATTATATCTTCTTTTTCTTTCTTTGTTTACTTTCATAACAGGTATTTAATAATAGTCCAGATGAGACTGCTTATTTTCGTATAATGCTTAACCGGGAGAGCATAACAAATGCTGCCGTCATGATCCAACCTTCGTTAATATCATATTCGTTAAATTCATTGCCTTCACCTGCATTGCTTGACGTAGCATCCATTTCAACTCATTTGACATACAGCAAGTTATCTGACATTTCCATATTTGACGGTTTTGTAAGTTAATGTAGGGATTATGTCTATTGTGTATCGAATTTCTAAGGTTATATGGTGAGTTTAGTCCCGGGGGAGTTTAAAATGAAAATATATTGTCTTTGGTTTAGTTTCCGGGATACATCAAGTGTACACTTATACAGATGTCAAACCCTTATTTTGCTTTCAGAATGTGCTTTTGGTTTAAATCAGATTTTCGCAACATTTATACAGATGTTGTTGGACGATTAAGTCCAACAAACCTTGAAAGCTAGAGTGGAATATAGACTCAAAGAAAACACACACGTGACCCCAAACGCTACATTGTATTAATTAACGAATGAGCAAAGAAGAATGTACGCACATGTTATACCCTCGTACCAAACCTTTATTAAATCCCTAATAAAGCTATTACAACGAGGAAGAAGAATGAATAACTAGCATCCCCCCTCATCCCTATTTATAGAGATGAGGGGGTAGAAAACTTTTCTAAATCAAATAGGAAACATCCTAGTTATAATCTATTTCTAATCTAAATTACAATGTACACTTAACCCCCTAACCTATGTTAAGTTTACTCCTAATATCCTATAATTTCCACCTTAGGAGTAACACTTAAACATAACCGATACTCCATCTTTTCCTCTTGTTGGAACCTCGAATCGGGGACCACCTTGTCGACCAGGCATTGTACTTTAGTAATTTTCCTATATTAGCTTTCATAGACTCCTTCACTTTCTTCTTTCCAGCAACATTACCCTCTGCACCCTCTTGCTCAGGTACTTCGATTACCGTAATGTTTGCGACCACCTTTATACCAAGGTGTACATTTTCTTGCTCCTTTACCAAGCAGTCCGTGTTTGTCTTCTCTTCAGGTTGCTTGTCCCCTAACCGTCTTTGAGCCACTGCAGTATCATTGTTACTAACCAGAAAAACCTCAGCTTTACGATCCCCTTGAGCTCCCTGCAGTTCCACCTCAAACCAAACACGTTTTTCATCTTGTACTCCATAGAATCCTGTTTCAACACCAGGACCAAGTTGTTTGAACCCAACTTGTTTGTGACCAAGTTGTTTGAACCCAACTTGTTTGGAACCAAGTTGCTTTAATCCAACTTGTTTTGAACCTCCATGCTTTTGTACAATATTCTCATCGAGCTTTTCGACGTTTAACCTAGTATTCATACTAGCCATTCTTCTTTAACCTTGCTACAAACCTTGTCAAGTTGCTTTTTAACCAACTTTACCGACAAGTCTCACAAGCCGTGTGTTAACCCCGCTTTCTTGTAAAGATTGATCTACTAACCTTTAGAATACCCTAAAGCTTTGATCTTTCCACCTCATGTCTACAACCTTGATATACCTTGTACTCCAAGTAATCACTTTTCTTGAATCCTGAGACAAAGCTAAACCTTACTTGTTTTTCAAGAACCACCAAGACTTAGAATACCAAGAAATCCGCGGACACCTTTAAGTCGACCTAGCTTCAAGAAACCAACGTAACCTTGGCTCTGATACCACTTGTTGGACGATTAAGTCCAACAAACCTTGAAAGCTAGCGCGAAATATATAGACTCAAAGAAATCACACACGTGACCCCAAACGTTACATTGTATTAATTAACGAATGAGCAAAGAAGAATGTACGCACACGTTATACCCTCGTACCAAACCTTTATTAAATCCCTAATAAAGTTATTACAACGAGGAAGGAGAATGAATAACTAGCATCCCTCCTCATCCCTATTTATAGAGATGAGGGGGTAGAAAACTTTCCTAAATCAAATAGGAAACATCCTAGTTATAATCTATTCCTAATCTAAATTACAATGTACACTTAACCCCCTAACCTATGTTAAGTTTACTCCTAATATCCTACAGATGTCAAACCCTTATTTTGCACCTAAAGATCAAAAGCTATATGTGAACCAAAGCTCAACTATTCAGGCATGTCTAGCTTTGGCTTTTGGCTTAACGGCGTTAAAAAGATAAGTTCAAAATTCTTTAAAAAAATCCAGAGTATAAACAAAGCACAAAACACCTAATAGATCCAACATTTACTATGCAAACACAATTCTGAGTACAAATCAAGAATTCTATATCGCTTATAGATAATATATACAAAATAAGAAACTAGCACGGTTTTAGTAATGAGTTATACCAGTCTAGCAAACTGTACAATAGCATTATTGAATCCGCATCACCTTCGAGTCAACAACGTCTAACGAAGAACAAAATAGGACCCATGAGCTAACACCCTTCAATTTCTTCCGCCCTTTCTTACCATCCTCGATAAGTTTTGGTGGTGACATCGGATCACCCTCCTTATCATTCACAGCCTCATCTTTTTTAGCCACATGATCTGTTTTTTTAGCACTTGGTGATTTAGCTGAAGAGGATACAAATGGGACCCATGATCTAACCAACGCTTAACTTTCTTCCGCCCTTTCTTACCATCCTCGATACCCTCCTTATCATTCACAGCCTCTTTTTTAGCCGCGTGATTTATTTTTTTAGCACTTGGTGATTCAGCTGAACAACATACAAATGGGACCCATGGTCTATCACGCTTCACTTTCTTCCGCCCTTTCTTACCATCCTCGACACCCTCCTTATAATTCACAACCTCATCTTTTTTAGCCGCATGATTTGTTTTTTAGCACTTGGTGATTGAGTTTTACCGAGCGTTGACTTTTTCGCTTCTGTAATGTTCATATAAATTGAGTAAATCTAATACAAAAACTACAGATCAATAAAAATTAAGTAAAAGCAATTGCTCACCACCATTTTTGCTATCGCTAAATGTATAAAACAAATCTTTATCCAAACTCTCTTTCACCGATCCATCTGACAAAAACTCATCTTCAGATCCACTGATACTTGCCCTGAGCCCATCACTACCGCCAATGCTCGTCTTCTTCTCGATCTTTTGACCTTAAGCACACAAATTTGACAGCATTAACAACAACCCAATAACAAATTTAGTACGAAAAACAGAATATCACTTGGGATCTTTTTTTTCAATCTCAGTACCTTAAAGCACACAAACTTGATGAAATTACCAACCTAATAACACATTTAGTACCAAAACATAAAATCTCACTCCTGTGTCGTTTTTTTAATCTCGGGCCCTTGAAGGACGCAACTTTAACAAAATCAACAACACCCCAACAAAAAATTACTAAAAAAGCATACTATCCCACTTGGGATCATTTTTTCTAAGTCTCGAGACCTTAAAGCACACAAAACTAACAACTACCCAATGACAAGTTTAATTACAAACATGAAACTAATCCCGGGACCTCAAAACACAAAGAGTGACAAAATAAAATTAAAAAATGAAATCTCACTTGGGCTCTTTTCTTTATCAGTGTCACCGTGATAGTCATCAATACCGAAACAGACTTCCACCAATCAGAAGAGTGTAACCTTCAATAGTTCCACAATGCTTCTTATGTGATCTTCGGTGCTTAGGGCTTGGGTATGGGTTAGAAAATGGCCACCCACATTTGGTACATAAATGAACCTTGCGACCTTCATCACCTGCAAACATCAAAACGACCATCAAACTATATTCTTGAGTAGAATTTAACAATACCCACGTTAAAAAGTTTGTTAGTTTAGTGGTAAAAACTTCTATAAAATCTAAAAATGAAGAAATCAAGAACTTTGTAATTTTCTACAACCCACAAATTAAAAACTTTAAGAATTTTCATTATCGTATTAATAAATCTATAATGGGTATTCGAGTATAACAATACCCATGTTAAAAAGTTAGCTAACTTGGCCAAAAAACTGTAAAAATCACAAAATTTTAGAAAACTTTGTACTAGTTTTTTAAACCAACAAAGAAAAAAAGTAAAAAAATAAAAAAACTTACATTTAAAAAATTCAAACAAAAGTCAGTAAACACCATTAATGTGTTGAATTTGCATTGGTGATTCAAATACAACAATAGCCATGTTATAAAGTTGGTTAATATAGTGAAAAAATATGAAATTTTTTCAAAAACTGCCAAGTTTACTATGAAAATTAGAACACAAAAACACGATTTAGTATAAAAACACTAAAATAAATATAAAAAAAACAAGACATACCCATGGATGTTACAATCTTGAAAACCCATACATACAACAAGTCCATGATTTAGTGCAAAAACATGAAAGTACTAAACAATGTTTTTTAAATTCAAAGTACTAACAAAATCTTAAGACATACCCATTTTAAGAAAACCCATGAAGAAAAATACTTGCAAAATCTATAATGGGTCAGGTTAGAAAGTGTGACAAAATAGTGTAAAAAAAGTATGGATAAAGAAAAACGATGTTTCTTACTACGTAATGTTCCTGCATATCCTTCTTCTACCGACGGTTCAGCTGAAAAGAGATGTTTGTAATATGTTTGCATGTGTTGGAGGATGTGTTGGAAGAAACTGTAAGAGGATATAACAGTGCTCATGAAAAAAAAGAAGTAAAGTAAACATAAGAGGAGGCTATTGGTATGTGTCATCTGATCTTGAACATCCATGATTTTGTGTGAAGATCAACAACAAAGAAAATTTGTGTGTTTAAACCCACCATCCTTAAAAGCCTGTGAAGTTTAACATGGAACGATATCTTATGAGAATGGTGATTTCTCCTAAAATTGGTAATAATCTTACTGCCATTGTACTCGATGCCAGCTTTTATTTTTGGTGAACAATCCATAAAATTGGTAATGATCTTAGTGCCATTAAAAATCTATTTTGGGTTAATACGTTAATCACACACACGGGCCATAATCTATTTTTCATCTCTTTTAAGATACCCGTGAATTTCACGGGTCTTTTATTAAGTTGTAAACACCAATGTTTTGAAACCCGGTTAGACCTGGTTGGTTCAACCGGCTCCGGTCGAAAAAACGGGTAAAATTAAACTAGTTTTTATATTTTTAAAACCCGATTAGACCCTCCGGATTTATGTCTATTGTGTATCGAATTTCTAAGGTTATATGGTGAGTTTAGTCCCGGAGGAGTTTAAAATGAAAATATATTGTCTTTGGTTCAGTTTCTGGGATACATCAAGTGTACACTTATACAGATGTCAAACCCTTATTTTGCTTTCAAAATGTGCTTTTGGTTTAAAGTTAGATTTTCGCAACATTTATACAGATGTCAAACCCTTATTTTGCACCTAAGGATCAAAAGCTATCTGTGAACCAAAGCTCAACTATCCAGGCATGTCTAGTTTTGGCTTTTGGCCTAACGGCGTTAAAAAGATAAGTTCAAAATTCTTTAAAAAAATCCAGAGTATAAACAAAGCACAAAACACCTAATAGATTCAACATTTACTATGCAAACACAATTCTGAGTACAAATCAAGAATTCTATATCGCTTATAGATAATATACAAAATAAGAAACTAGCACGGTTTTAGTAATGAGTTATACCAGTCTAGCAAACTGTACAATAGCATTATTGAATCCGCATCACCTTCGAGTCAACAACGTCTAACAAAGAACAAAATAGGACCCTTGAGCTAACACCCTTCAATTTCTTCCGCCCTTTCTTACCATCCTCGATAAGTTTTAGTGGTGACATCGGATCACCCTCCTTATTATTCACAGCCTCATCTTTTTTAGCCTCATGATCTTTTTTTAGCACTTGGTGATTTAGCTAAACAGCATACAAATGGGACCCATGATCTAACACGCTTCACTTTCTTCCGCCCTTTCTTACCATCCTCGTTACCCTCCTTATCATTCACATCCTCTTTTTTAGCCGCGTGATGTATTTTTTAGCACTTGGTGATTTTAGCTGAACATCATACAAATGGGACACATGGTCTAACACGCTTCACTTTCTTCTGCCCTTTCTTACCATCCTCGATACCCTCCTTATAATTCACAGCCTCATCTTTTTTAGCCGCATGATCTGTTTTTTTAGCACTTGGTGATTCAGCTTCACCGAGCGTTGACTTTTTCGCTTCTGTAATGTTCATATAAATTGAGTAAATCTAATACAAAAACTACAGATCTATAAAAACTATCAAGTAAAAACAGTTGCTCACCACCATTTTCGCCATCGCTAAATGAATAAAACAAATCTTCCAAACTCTTTTTCACCGATCCTCCTTGACTAGTTCCGCTGTCTGAAAATTCAGTAACAGCATCTGAAAAAAACTCTTCAGATCCACTGATACTTGCCCTGAGCCCATCACTACCGTCAATGCTCGTCTTCTTCTCGATCTTTGGACCTGAAGCACACAAATTTTACAGCATTAATAACCCAATAACAAATTTAGTACAAAACAGAATATCACTTAACTTAAAGCACACAAACTTAACGAAATTAACAACAACCTGATAACGCATTTAGTACCAAAACATAAAGCTCAGTTTCAGATACTTCTTCTGGACACTGAGTATCGAGTTTGTTAACCACTTCCTGAATGTGTTCACCAAGATCCTCTTTTTCAATAGAAACTGAAACTTTTTTATCAGTTTCGGACACTTCTTCTGGAACAAGTTCACGATCAGATTCAATCTTTTCAATCTTAATTTCGTCGACGATTCCCTCAACCCTTGGTTCGATTTCAGACTCTTTTACGACTTCCGGAGCAACTTCATGATCCAATTCAATCTTATCATTGTTAACTTCGGATTCCTTAACGGCTTCTGATTCAATCTTCTCGCAAACTTCCTGTTTAATATTATCATCGTCTTGACCGACAATTAGAGAAACATCAGGGGTCGTTTTAGTCACCTCTGAATCTTTAGCTTCTTGGTTAATAAGTTCAGAGGTTAGACTTTCTTCAACATTTTCCACCGCTCCATCTTTGACCAAACCATCGGCACATTTCCCATCAGTCTCGGTCAACTCAAGCTTTTCAGTAACTTCAAGGGCGTTTAACACCTCATTAGTACCTACAGATAACAAGACCAAACTCCCATAAGAGAACTTGAACAACATGTTTAAGATTTACATGAATCAATCTAATATAGCTATAGGGGTGTTTGGCATTGCGTTTTGGAAATTTTTATTGTGATACGGAATAACCAGGATCACATAAGCTTTGTAACTTAAAAAGACACTACTACTTGCATAACTACTTTCAAATCGCAAAGTCAAACGCCTCTATAATTAATCGATAATGGGTATTCGAGTATAACAATACCCATGTTAAAAAATTTGGCTAATTTGGTGGAAAAAACTAGAAAAAATTTCAAAAACTGCTAAGTTTACTATTAAAATTCGAACACAAAAACACCCATGTTAAAAAGTTGGTTAATTTAGTATAAAAACACTAAAATAAATATAAATAAAATCATAATTGTACTAACAAAAACAAGACATACTTGATTTAGTGTAAAAACATGAAAATACTAAACAATTTTATTTTTTTAAAGTTCAAAGTAGTAGTAACAAAATCTTAAGACATGCCCATTTTCTAATACAGAAAACCCCTAAAGTTATAATCAGAAGTGAAAATAATGTGTTAAATCTATAATGGGTCATTTTACAAAGTGACACAAATTAGCGTAAAAAAGG